>PVJA010012282.1:0-52441 GCA_004027025.1 Myocastor coypus
TTTTTTTTTTTTTTTTAATTTTATTTATTTATTTTTTTCTTGTTTCAGAATCTTTGTTTGTTTATTCACTCACTTTTATGGCCGGCTCAGCTCGCCCCAAGGGCAGGGCTGGCGTAGCATGCGGTGCCAGGGATCGAATCCTGGTCCCTGAAGCCGCCCAAGCTTTCCCAAGCAGGCACTTTAGACCACCGAGCCATCCTGCCAGGCCCCAGTATCTGTCCCATTTTTAACTCAATCTAACTTTTTCCTTTTGGCTTTTGTACAGCTAACAATGTTTTTTGGGTTTTTTCTTTTTTGCAGGACCGGGTACATCTAACAATGTTTTGACCTTGGGTATTATAAGGAATTTCTGTCATAAGGTAAGTATGAAAACTTTTACAAAACTTTTAGAAGACAGCTTGAACATTACCTATAAGTAAATAATTGGGTCAACGAGATAGCTCAGTGATTTAAAGTGCCTGTTTAGGCAGGCTTAGGCAGGCTCAGGGGAACACAGTTCAATCACAGCACCACATGCCCTGCCCGCCCTGCAGTCAGGGCGGGGGTGAGCCAGCCAAATAATAATAATAATAATAATAATAATAATAATAATAATAATAATAATAATAGCCTATCCTGTTGTTTCCTGCTGACAATAGGGCCAGGCAATGCAGTATGAGTTTTAATATGCATAATAAAGAGAAGCTGACTTCTATTTTTAATAAGCAGTTAAGTTTTACTTTGAAAATGTTTAGTAGTAGATCTCATAAGTACTATTTCTCCTTCATAATCATTATCAGTAATTACCAAATGTACAAACTTACCTTGGGTAGTAATACTACTCTTTTCTACAGGCAGAGCTACAGTATCTTTTGGAATAGGGCTGAAAACTCCAGTGTTAATTTTGTAAACTCCACAAGCTTTGACCAAAAGCTGATTTTCCCCAAACATCAGATCTAAAGCTGTGCTTCTGCTTCTGGGGGTTGCATGGACAGGGTCTGCTACCCTGTGTTTGATTGACATTTGGGCTGGCCAATGGAAACTGCGGGTATTCTGTATTGTTGGTCTCTGGCCCCTGCATGACAGGCCCCTTCCCCAGTTTCTTGGGCAGTATGAGAGTGGGCCATGCTCACCAAATTCGCAGTGGCATTCGTTAGCCAGGTGTTTACCTTTTCCACTCCTCAGACCAGGACCTGGCTCTTGTCATTCTTCTCTCCTTCATCCTTTTTACCTTGTGCTTCTCTGCAGTCTTTTCTCGTATGACTCATTTTTCCACACTTAAAACATTTGGTATGATTTTATTAAAAAAGAAAGAAAGAAAGAAAGAACGAACGAAAGAAACTGTAGGGCAGCTGCCAATAAGTCAGTTTTGTATGGCTCTCAGCCAGTATCAGCATAGGCCTTAATATATTCTTCCAATGATACACCCTGTGCCTTTAAGGGACCCAGAGCCTTTTGACATTCAGTATTTGCATTCTCAAAAGACAAACTCCCTCAGATCTTATGCTTTCACTATTTTGTGTATAGCTTCCCTTAATCAGGAGAGAAATCTGCATGTGGCTCCTTATTAGATTGGAGAAGTTTAGCAAACAATTTTTGAGCATCCCCTGGCCTTTCCACCTCTCCCCATGCCCTCAAGCAACAAACAAGTTTGCACAGTAGCCACATCATCACATCGCAGTATGATTGGATACCAAGCCAGGTCCCTGACCCTGTGAGTTGATCTTATGAAACATTAACTGGGGGATTTTGTCCCTTGCTAAGCCTCTCTTGAATAGCTGCTTCATCTTTCTACCAAGTTTGAAACTGCAAATATTGGCTTGGCTCCAAAACTGTAAGGCATAGAACTTCCAAATCAGGAATTAATCTATGCTTATTTGCTAATCCTTGTGTTAATCCAATCACATAGGTTGAATGCATACCACAGGTCATAACAGCCTGCTTTGAACCTTTAATGACCTTGAATGCCTGAGGTTGGTGTTCCCACTGTACACAGCCCTGGGGAAATTGAGCATTTAGTGGGTGCTATTGAATCATAGCAGGAAAAATACCCAAAGGGGCAGAATAAGCTTCAGGCACCCCCATCTGTCTCCCTTGCATAAGAGCCTGAGATGTCACACTCTTATAAACTTTTATGGAGGATTCTTTTTTCTTCTCATATGGAGCAGAAGGGTGAAAAGACTGTGGTAGGGACTGATTTTTTGTGAACTGAGATGGAGAAACTACAGGCGTAGAAACTATTTTTTCAATCAATTTAGAAAGCATTTGTGATAACTGCCTTACCTTGGCTTCCAGCTCATGTACCTTATTCTTAGTTTCCTTTTGTTCTACATCCTCCAAATCCTCAGATTCTGAGGAGATGGCTTGCCATGCCATAAATGTCCTTCTAGGACCGTTTGTCAGACTCATCCCCGCTACAGAGCATGGAGAAACTTAAAGAACCGACGCTCTGGATATGCTCAGGAGCACCTTCATGCAGGGGGTTCTGAGGGGGTGCAACCTTATCACACTTGTGCACCACAGAGACCCTGCTCTGGTTTTGTCCCTTTTGCTATGCTGGCTTCCGCATTTGTAAGGAAGGCAGTCTTGTGTGCAGATTCATATTTGCACGGAAGCTGCTCTGGAGGTTTACTAATATCAGCAACTGAAGCCAACCTTTCAAACTGCTTAGTCCCTTCTGAGTACAATTATAATGGTTCCAAAGCTAGGGAAATTAAACTGCGAAGAGGCCATACATGAAGAGGAATTGGTTGTCCGTTTTGGTGAGCACAACCCAGGGTTCTCATAACTTGTTTCCAAAGTTTTAAGTTTAAAGCAGCCTTTGCCTTAGGCTGAAACCAATAACAGTGCCTTTTTATTTTTTTATTTTATTTTATTTTATTTTTTTATTTTATTTTATTTTATTTTTTTGGTGGGACTGAGGTTCAAACTCACGACCTTGCACTTGCCAGGCAGGCACTTGTGCCACGGAGCTATCTCCCCAGCCCCAACAGTGCCTTTTTATAAGGGAAAATAATTCCTCAAACTTTGGCTTCACTTTTACACCCGCTCCTTTGAGAAACATCCAAATAAGACAGACATATTCACTTTCTGCTGAAGCGGAGTTTCCCATTACTCCAGGCTTTTCCTGCTGGTCTCGCCTACTCTGGGAGTACTTTTCCCACGTGGTCAGGCCTCTCTTAACTCACCCCTGGATATCTTCTGTGCCCCGGGTTGTGCACCACTTGCTGTACGTTATGAGTTGGTGCAGAAAGAAACTATGAGAAGACCTAATGGATATAACTTCCGGGGTCCCACTGCGAGGAGTCTCTCAGTGAGCCCAGAGCCCTGGAAGCATCTCGCATTTGTGGAGGGCTAAAGGCTGCTAAGGAATGTGCACAGCTGCTTTGGTGAACACAAACTACTCTACTGACTTCATGCATTTACCCAACCCTAAGACTGTACAGCGCTAGCCTTTGACATCCCAAGCAAGAGAGGAGGCAGCAAACAGGGCGTCAGCAGGAGAAGCTGCCGCGCGCGCGCAGCCTTGCGTCCCAGCTTGCTGGAATTCACCAGGGAAGCAGCAGCTCTTCTCGGGCTCCCTTTATTGCTCCTGGATCCCTGGGGACATTAGGCTGTGTCTCATATCTGTATTTCTACAGGGAATCGTGTAGGTGGTGCAGCTGGGGCTATGGGACCTTGCCTCCTCTGTTCACCTGGGCACGGGCCACACCCCAGGGCCAGTCCTCCTTCTGCTATTCTAGGAATCAAATGAAAGCAACAGTGACAGGAACTCTGTACAACTCTAGGCTAGAGGATGTGTGTGTTAGATTCCGTGGCTTAGCCTGTAGTATATTGGTCCACTTGAAAATTATGAACAGTTCATACATGGGGCCCCGTGTCATGCAAGTGCTTATCACAGTAAGTCATGGGAAAGCCCTGCACACTGGGTACTTAAAGATCACTCAGTGCCCTGCCAATCATTTGGTCATCCATATCCCAAGGGATGCCCTAGGCAGGTGCCCTCCTTTATAAATTCAAATATATACAATTGTTAGGGGCCGAGGAGATAGCTCCGTGGCACAAGTGCCTGCCTGGCAAGTGCAAGGTCGTGAGTCTGAATGCCGGTCCCACAAAAAAAAAAAAAAAAAAAAGGAATACCAAATATATACAATTGTTTTGTCTTCCTCTTCCCTGCCGCCCCAGCAGAACTTCTTTTCCCTGTTCAGACCACCATTCTTTCTTTCTTCTTCTTCCTTTCTTTCACTGCTGGCACAGCCCACTCACTCTGAGCCCATTTCCCCCACTAATGTCAATAAATATAACTGCTTTACTGTAAAAAATATCAGAAGAGAGTGAAAAATGAAGGAGAAAGGAAACAAGAAAGACCAGGGAGACAGAGAGAGAGAGAGACAGAGAGACAGACAGAGAGAGAGAGAGAGAGAGAGAGAGAGAGAGAGCACAGCAAATAGAAACGTTACCAACATGGTCAGTATAAGCCTAACGAGGCTAATTACACGTGCATGGTCTTACACCTACTGATTAAAATAGAATCTGTAGTGAATGGAGAAAGCACATATCCAACACGTTATCTGCAAGAAGCCTCTGCAACTACAGAGACACGGATCAACCAGGCAAGAATAGGGGGGATGCCAGTCAGGGTGAAGGAGATGAGCCAGGAGGGCGAGGGTTGGGGGCATCGGCGTGAGAGGAAGGCGCAGATCTCATAGGTGCCGGAGGATCACATGGCTCTCACGGGTGGAAGATGAGCGGTGTGGGACTCACAGGTGGGAAGACTCCTTGGAAAGGGTTGTCTGAGCTCCTGCAGCAAGGTGGTTGCTGCCATCTGATATTCTGAGGCAGGTGTTTTGGGTTGAGAGATAAAAAACACATCCGATCTCCTTCTATAGATACCATAGTTTCCAGTATAAGGAATGCAGCTTCCTCTGTTATTCTGACACCTAAGTAGTTCATGTTTTTCAGTGCTATTGTTAAAGGTGTGGTTTCACTAATTTCTCTCTCACTAATTTGTGTACAGGAATGCTGTTGACTTTTTTTTTTTTTTTTTTTTTTTTTTTTTTTTTGTCTTTTTGAAATAGGGTCTTGTTATGCAGTTCAGGCTGGCCTTGAGCTCACTTTTGTAGCCCAGGCTGGTCTCGAACTCGCACCGATCCTCCTGCCTCAGCCTCCCAAGTGCTGGGATTATGGGATTACAGGTGTTCACCACCCTGCTGACTTTTTTTTTTTTTTTTTTCCTGCTGACTTTTGAGTGTTGACTTTATGTCCATCTATGAAATAATTATTAAAACCAAAAGTCTTTTGGTGTACTTTTGAGGTCCTCTATGTAGAATATCAGGTCACCTGCAAACAATGATGATTTAAAGTCTCTATCTCTTCTATCTTATGGCTTTTCTTTCTTTCTCTTGTCTAAATACTCTAGCTAGAGTTTCCATGACTATATAAAATAGGAGTGGTGATAGCAGACATCCTGCCTTGTTCCTGATTTTAGAATGAAAGATTTCAGCTTTTGGCCACCTACTACTGCTGTAGGCAGCTAAATTAGACAGAAACATTACAGGCTGTCACACAGGGCCAGGCCCTCAAGGAGACAACATGGAAGAGAAGACAAGTCTCAACTGTGGAGAGACGGATGCTCCTAGCTGTGGGCCAGACCTAAAGGCCAAAGCTCCAACTAATGCTCCCTCCCTAGAGATGAGCATGTGGGACTGATCTCACCTTGAGGAGGCCAGAAAGTCACTAATCCCACCGCTACCGGCTGGCTACCAGATAGACTCCTGTTCTATGTTCATGCCTGCTCACTATGGGATCCACTTGGCTCTCTACTTAATCAATTTTACCTGAGCAGTGGTGCTAGTGATCTCATTGGTGGACCATAGTTTCGGCCCACCTTATGCCTACTTAAGAAAGCTTCCATTGTCTTCTACCTTAGACCCACTTTACTCTACAAAAGTCCCTGGAAGAGACAACGTCCTGGGGACAACCTGTTTGGGCTCACCTTTTTCTCTCTCAGACAGAGGCTTTCTTTCCACAATAAATATAGTCTACTCTTAACCTCCATTTGTTCCCAAAATCCATTCTCCACTTTTAGAGAACACAAACTTGTCGCAGGAACCTCTCAGGTTGGGAGTTTCATTTCTCCTATATCAGTATGATGTTGGCTGTGGTTTTGTCATAGATGGCTTTCATCAGATTGAGAGAAGGACTATCTACTGCAGTTTTCTGTGGGGTTTTATCATGAATGGATGTTGGGCTTTGTCAAACGAGCTTTCTGCATCTATTGAGATTATCATGTGATTTTTGTCTTTGGCTCTGTTGATATGGTATTAAGATTAATTTGTTGATTGCGTATGTTGAACCATCCCAGCATTCCTGGGATGAATCCTACTTGGTCATGGCGCACAATCCCTTGGATGATTTGCTGCACGATGTTTGCCAGAATCTTCTGGAGGATTTTTGCATCTGTGTTCCTTAGGGAGATTGGCCTATAGTTCTTCATTTTGGTTGGATTCTTTGGTTTTGGTAACAGGGTAATACTTGCCTCCCGGAATGACTTTGGAGTGCTACTTCTGTTTTAATTTCTTTCAAGAGTTCGGAGAGTAGTGCGAGTAGATCTTCTGTTGAGTTCTTATAGAGTTCAGCAGCCAGTTCATCAGGACCCAGGCTTTTTCTTGTTGTTGTTGGCAGGGCTTTTCTTTTTTTTTTTGTTTTTTTTATAATTTTTTATTTATTTATGTTTTTCTTGTTTCATAACCTTTATTTGCTTATTCACTCATTTTTATGGCTGGCTCAGCCCGTGCCCTGACGACAGGGCTGGCGCAGCATGTGGTGCCGGGGATCGAACCGCGGTCCCTGAAGCCGCCCAAGCTTTCCCAAGCAGGCGCTTTAGGCCACTGAGCCATCCCGCTGGGCCCGGTTTTTCTTTTTTTTGGTACTGGGAATCAAACTCAGGACCTTGCAATTGCCAGGCAGACACGGTGCTGTGGAGCTGTATATGCAGCAAGTAGGTTTTAATTACATCTTCAGTTTCGTTGCTTGGTATTGTCTAGGTTAGACTTTTCTATCTTTTTGATTCAGCTTTGGTAACTCTTATGTGTGTAGGAATCTATCTGCTCCTTCCATGTTTTCTATCATCTTAGAGTACAGGTTCTCAAACTCAATATTGATCTTCTGGATTTTTGCAGGATCTGTGGTAATTTCACCCTTTTCATTCTTTTCTTAAAAATAAAAATGTTAAAAACAATAAAACTGATACAGAATTTCAGAAACAACAACTAGGTTCTCACCTCATCAAAAAGCTTATCTATAGCAAAAGAAATCACTAGTGCTGGGGATACAGCTCAGTGGCATAAGTGCCTGCCTGGAAGTGCAACGTTCCAAGTTTGATCCCCAGTTACTCCCCCCCCCCCATGCCCGCAAAAAAAAAAGAAAGAAATCATCAACAGGGTGAAGAGCCAACCTAGAGTAGGAAATGTTTTTGCTAGCTGTTCCTCAGGTACAGGGCTGAGGAACATGTAAAGGATGAAAAAACGAAAGCAAAACAAACCAGACCCAATTTAAAGATCCAATTCAAAAATGGGCATCTGAAATATACATTTCTCAGATTAAGAAGTACAAATAGTAAATAGATATATGAAAAAGTGTTTAACATCACTGGTCATTAGGTATGAAATTAAAACAGCCTTGAGATTCCATCTCACCCCAAAAAGAATGGCTACCAAGTCAGCTGGGCAAACAGCTCAGCAGCATACGTGCCTGACTGGCACGTGCAAGGTCCTCAGTTTGATCCCCTGTACCACAAAAAAAAAAAAAAGGAAAAAAAAAAAAAGCCAGCCAGTACCAAATGCTGGAGAGGCTGTGGGAACAAGGAGCCCTTCCGCACCAATGGCGAGGGCCCCTGGTGCAGCTACCGTGGAAATCAGTGTGGGGGCTCCTCACAAAACTAAAACTAGGAGTTCCACTGGATGCAGCTGTTCCCCTTCTTGGCATCTTAGTGAAATGACAACATTACACACAGTGGTACATGTACACTCACGTTTACGGCAGCTGTTTGTAATAGCTATCTTGGAAGCAGCCCAAATGCCTATCAACCCATGAATGTGTTTTTGCATACAGTGGAGTACTAGTCACCATAGAGAAGGATGAGCTCCAGTCGTTTCTAGGTAAGTGACCGCACCTTGAGACCACACTCCTAGGTAGAATAAACTGGACGTGTGTAAATGTCACCTTGTTTCTCTGGTGTGAGGAACTGCAGGTGTAAGTAAGGATCAAAAGGTGTAATAGATATTGTGGAAAGAAAGCAAATGTTCAAATGGGAAGGGACTAGGGAGGGGCTCAGGGGTGGAAGGAGGGGCTTGGGGGTGGAAGGAAACTTGAGAAAAGAAGGCAAACATGGAAACCGGCTTGGCAAGTAAGGAGGAGAGAGGGAGTGAGGCGCGGTAGGGAACCAGAACGAAGAGAAGCGCTGGGACAGAAGACCATGCAGAGGGCATGTTCCCCGTGACGGGACCCACATGTATCATCTAAGCTGAGCAATGAACCATATTTTTAAACATGCATTTGATGGCGGACACTAGAAAATCCAAAGGCCTTTGCTGGTTGACATCTGTCATTGGTCACTGGCCCTGCTCCGCCGGTCACTCTCTGCTCTGTCCAGCCCAACGACGGTCCCAGCCAGGCAGGTGGCAGGAGGAGAGGGCCAGGCGCTCTCCGGCACATCTGCCAGCGCTTTCCACCAGGGTGGCTCTGTGCTGGGTCCCCTGACTATTCAGTCCCTAAGTGGTCAGTAGGCCAATGACACCTCCTTCCTCCCTGCCCAGAAGCTGGAGGCCGTGGCCACCATCGTGCGCAGCCGTGGTGTGGCCACTCACCACTCAGGGCTGCCCACTCCCTGTCTCGAGGTCCAGTCCTGGACGCTGGGTGAACAGGGTCTTTCCCAGGGTGAACAGTCCCATCCCCGCATCCTACTGTGTCGTCAGTCTGTGGCTCAGGACCTCGGGAATCTGGGGCCATGGGCTGTGGAACCCTGTGTACACACGGAGTGGACTGCGAGAGGGAGCGCCTTTCCTGCTCCTCCTCAAGGCCCAGAATCCTAGTGAGCTAGCACCTACCTACCACACCCAGCACAACCCATGGTGAGAATAAAGACGCTGAGGCACATCTGTAGTTCTGCGGAGCCTAGGGGTCCCAGGTCGAGCCATGGACCTAGGGTCAAACTTGGTTTTATTCATTCCTGAAGAAAAGAGTGGCCTGAGGATGAGTGACTGAGAGTGGCGGGAGGAGGTGGGTGGGCGTCGTGAGCTGGGCTGGTGGGAGGCCGGCAGTCCCCTCTGCACACGCAGGAGTAGGCCGCAGAACACGGCTGAGGCAGTATGTGAAGCTTTGGGGTTGGCTGTGCATTCTCCAAGCCCCAGGAAATCCTACGCAGAGTGAAACACGGGCTCTCCACCCCTGCCTCGGCTCACACATGTTTTATTTGGGAGCTATGGAGGCAGGGAAGCACTGTCCTGTCCTCTCTGCTTCCGGGACCACACGCAGCACCTTGGCTGGGCTCATCTGCAGGGCGTAGAGCTGAGGAGCTGCAGAAATGTCCTAGTCAACCCTGTGCCTATCAGCACAAGGGAACAGGGCCAGCCTCAGCCGAGATGGAGCCGGCTGCTCTTCTCTCACGGAGTCACCCAGGTGGTCCCCCGGACTGGGACTGTGGGGCCCTGCGCGTACCCTCAGCACAGCTGAGCTGGTCATGTGGGCCCTGCTGATTGCCGAGGGCGATTTCTCCTTGTCCCTGCCGGAGCTGAGCCAATGTTGTGTGTCCCAAAGCCCTGGCCTTATGCCACTGTGGGTGAGGCCAAAGGCACGTGTCCTTGCTTACCCTGTCCTTGGCTGGCCAGGAAGCGCTCCAGGCACCCACGCCTCCTATCACACGGAGGCCAAGGCCAACGTTCCCTCTTCCTCCTCCTCTTCTGTTTCTTCCCTTTTGCTGGTCCTTGTGCTCAGGGCCCTGGCCAGAGCCGGGCCTTCCGGTGGACGCAGCAGCAGGGCATCTGTGCTTCTGTCCGCCCTGGGGCCACAGCCACCACCAAGCGTGCACTTGGTACATGATAATATGACTGCTTGCACTGGGCGAATGTAAGCACAGATCGCACCCTCGCGCGGCCCTTGATTTTCCTCTCCAAACAGGAGGGCGGGGCTTAGCTCAGGGCCGCAGCGCCTGCCAGGCCAGTGCGAGGTCCTCAGCTCAATTCCTGGCTAACCCCCAGCCCCCGGGAAAGGTTGTGAAAGCCACTCATGATCACCTCCCAAGTGTCTTCATTTTAGCCATTCTGGCCTTAGCAAAAGGTCCCTCCTGTGGCTGGCTATCCACCCTGAGACCATTAGATCTGGTCCTTTTGAGTTCTAAGTTTCTAGACGCTGTGAAAGTGGCAGCTTTTCCTTTGCCTACCCGTGCTGCTCATGAGCGTCACCGCTGCCCTGTGGGGCGTGGTGCTGTGATTCCACCTCCCCGGCCCCTGCCCGGCTCGTACCAGGTGCCCAGCCAGGAGCGAGAGCGGAGTCCATGCGTGTGGAAAGGCGGTACTAACGGTACTAACGGCGCACTTCCGGCTCTGACATGCAAAGGCCAGAGGTGTACAGCGACCGGTGGGTTGTGGACCACAGACAGGACTGTGTGTGTGTGTGTGTCCTTGGTGCCAGGTCAGGCATTACTACAGGGCGGGCGGACAGTAGCCGTATTTGCCTGGGAGGTGCAGAACTAGGCGGCTGGAAGGCAGGGTCTGAAGGGAGCCTTGGCAGGGGCCGACTTGTACTTTGAACCGTGTGAATATATTCCATACTTAAAAAACTCTGGCAACAGGGTGTTATGGTTTGTCCTGTTGTCCCCACAAAACCTCATGCGGTCATGGGGTGGCTTCTGGAGTTTGTGATTGACTCTTGATCCAATGCTGGGATTATGGGTGTGAGCGCCGCACCCTGGCCCTGGGCTGGGTAATGTGCATTAAATGTAAGGAGGGGACAGAAGTTAGCTAGCTGCTGAGCTGCCATCCCTCCCTTTGCTCTTTGCCACCACCATGAATAGCTGCTCTCTGCCTCATGTCACTCAGCCAGCTGAGTATGTACTGAAACCACCACTAACTGTGAGCTACATAAACCTTTCCTTCCTTCACTTGGGATGTTGGGTATTTGTCCCAGCAAAGAGAGAAAAGTAGCCAAAACACAGGGCAGGGGGCTGGTGAGATAACTCAGAAGAATAAGTGCTTGCCTGGCAAGCACAAGGTCCTGAGTTCAATCCCCGGTACCAAAACAAAAAAAACCAAAACCAAAACAAAAAACACCAGGACAATAACAAAGCAATAACAAATTCTTTATTCTGGACAATGCTGGCTGCCACTGTTGCCACCACTGACTTCCTCTGGGTCAGAGGAGTCACTTGTGACTGCACTGTCACTAGACACCAACCAGGCAGAGCAGCCTGCAGAGCTTGGATACCACAGGGGAGCCGGGTGTCAGACACGAACACGAGGGAGGCCCTGCACTCTCATTATCGGGTAGACTAACTACAGGAGAAGAGGAACTCCAACCAGCCTAACTCAGTGACCAGCCTCCTCGAAAAGGTCTGCCAGAGAGTGTCCCGTAACACTTACTTGCTGCCCAAAAACAAGGTGACAGTTGAAGAAAGGATCTCGAGAGGAAAGGCCCAATTTATGACCCAACTGAACACACAGCTGGACAATCGCATTGGGATCAATTAAGACACTGCTGTGGGCACAGCCACCCTGGGGACCAGCTCCCACTCACAGACGACCACGTGATTCATGGCAAAAAGACGTTGTAGACGGTTCGCAGGTAGACGTCATCAGGGGGTGGCTTCCTCTTGCTGCCAGGTTCAAGGAATCTCTTAATTGTAGGGAAGTTCATTAATTTCACCGAATACTCCTTAGAAGGGAAAGCACACAAGGGGAAGGACTGTTGTGAAAGCAGAAAGATTCGCCACTATGAACACAGGTACGGCGTCTCATTAAGGCCTGTTCAGCAAGCATTTGTTGAAGGGCTCTCACCCACCCCCAACCCAGCCTCTGCGCAAAGTCTCATCTCGTGGTGTGGCTGTTTATAATTTCTGTCGTCAGGGGCAACATCAAGACCAGCGATTATGACCGTCTCATAGTTCACACAGGGTATGAACTCATTTCAGAGACAGCAAAGGAAAAAGCACCCTGGAGAGCAGGACCCTGACACCTCCACTCAGAGGGAAAAGTCCCTGAAGTGCATAGCACGTTGCTGGGCCCAGCGGCGTGAGAGCTGCTCACACAGAGGCCCCGAGAAACCGTGGGATGGTGTGACTTACGCGCCGAACTCTAGCCTCCTGGGACCTCTTACTTCTGTAAGCAATGAGTGCTCCTACCTCTGTGTGGGGACGGCCCACTGAGTTTCTCACAGCACGCAGCTCAGATGCCAGTATTTTTTAAAGACCTTGGCAGTACTGGGGAGCAGTCCTGGGGACTGTATCCAGGGCCCTCGCACTAGGTGACATCCCCAGCCCTTTATGTTTAGTTTTTTTTTTATTTTTAATTTTGAGACAGGAACCTTACTAAATTGTCCAGGCTGGGTTTGAACTGGGGATCCTCCTGCCTCAGCTCTCCAGAAGGCTGGGATTATGGGCATGCACCACCACACCCAACCCACAGAATCAAGTACGACCAATCTCAGTCTGAGAAGAAAGGCCGTCTGATCTCCTGAAAATGCTGAGGGCCGGGGAGACAGCTTGGTGGAATAAGCGCTTGCCCGGCAAGCGCAAGGGCCTGAGCTTGATCCCTAGTGCTGAAAAAAAAAAAAAGTTTGCTATTTGAAAATTTTGAATCACATATATGAAAAAGTAAATATTAATTATTGTATTAAAATGTTTTTTGAGCCGGGCGTGGTGGCGCACGCCTGTAATCCCAGCACTCGGGAGGCCGATCCTCCTGCCTCCGCCTCCCAAGTGTTGGGATTACAGGCGTGCGCCACCACGCCCGGCTATGTATTAAAATGTTTTTAAGTCAAGAGGATATTGCTATTTTTAAGAGGCTATTCTTTAGTAACTGCCTGATATGTGAAAGCCACAGCTTAGCGAAGCATACAAACATGCACGTATTGCTCATTATGAACAAAAATACTAACATTAATTGGGTATATATAATAATCTTTTCATTATTTAGTTCTCTCTGTGTTACTTAATTTTATGCCAAAATTTGGAAGCTTGTTCCAAAGACTTTTCTCGTTTCAAGATTTACCTAGAGTCTACATTTAGGTCTGACAAAATTTTTGTGCCTTTTAGGTACCCTTTAATCAGGACAGGGGTAACACTTGAGTCACAGATCTGCCATCAGAGTCCAGTCTTTTCACGGTGACATCCAGTCGGCTCAACGGCTGCCAGAGGAATGCTGGTGTCGAAACACCTGCTGCTAGCCTCTTCAAGAAAATATCCACAGGCCTGTCTGGGGCCACAGTCCACTGAAAGACCTGGGGGTCTCCCCGACCCTAGACCAGCGAGGAGCACCTTCCCCCAGGTCTCACTGTCACAGACAGCCCAATCTGGCCACGTGCCAGGCCACACGTCTGCCACCACTGTCCATATGATGAGCACACTGCACTGCCCTTAGGTTTGTGTGTTGGTACTCTGTAGGGAGCAGCTGAAGCTGGGCATAAGGCAAGGCCCGCTGGAGGGCAGAGGGAGCTCCTCGAGCCAGCAAGCACCCAGCTGCTCGGCTGGGCTGAAATTGACGCTGACCTCCTGAGTGGGTAAACCCCGTGATCTTGGGTGGCTCTTCTCTCATCAGGAGAGACGGCCCTACATGACTTCAGCTGGGCCTTATTTTCTTCATCCCCTCCCGAATGTCCCCTAGAACCATCAAGAGCTGTGTGGTGCAGGAAACAAAAGCCAAGTGCAAACCTAAGACTTCAGATTTGATAAGCTGGAGAGGCTTTTGGGTTAGCTCTGTGGTTTGAGCACTTGCACAGGCAATATGGTCAGGCACAGGGGACAGTGGTTCGATCCCCAGACCTGCCTTTAACACAGCCTGAGTCAACCCCCCCCCCAAAAAAAATCCTTCTCAGATTTGACATGCTTATGAAAAACAGTAGTCCTCTCTTATTTTATGGTTTGACTCTCACAGACTCACTGTTCTTCAGATTTTCAAAAAATATTAATCTAGGGCTGGCCAGATAGCTCAGCAGACTACAGTGATTGCACAGGCAGAGCACAGGGACGGGGACGGGGGGGGGGGGGGGGTTGATCCCTAGCACCGGGGCACGCTAAGAGGTGACTGAGACTGGGTGTGGCAGTGCGCCTGTGATCCCAGCGCTTTGGAGGCTGAAAACAGGAGGATCACTATGAGTCTGAACTGTGTAGTGAGACCCTGTAGATCCCGTACTAAAACATTTAAAAGAATTTAAATTATTATTATTATTATTATTATTTTATATATATATATATATTTTTTTTTTTCTTTTTTGTCTTTTTGAGACAGGGTCTCACTATGCAGTTGAAGCTGGCCTTGAGCTCACTTTTGTAGTCCAGGCAGGTCTCGAACTCACACCGATCCTCCTGCCTCAGCCTCCTGAGTGCTGGGATTACAGGCGTGCGCTATCACGCCCGGCAAGAATTTAAATTATTTATCACAGACTTTTGCTATATTGCAGGATTTTGTGGGTATGTACAGTGCCATTTACATATTTATGTGTGTAGTATTTATGGCCTTAATGATTTTTGCTTAAAAAATTTTAAACATAAAATATATTAAAATGTTAACTCCAACATATTACAATATTAAATCAAAATAAAATATACTGCTTACAGTATTTCTTTAGCAGCTGAATACCTACGGTACAGTATATACATGTTGTTACAATTATGTAGTTTATGAGTTTAGAAAATGGTTAAAAACATTAGAAGTGTTTTTAAAAATATGGGAAAGATTTGTAAGAGTGGGGAAAGGATTTTAGAGCTCAAATTCAGGGAGGTTTTCTGATGAGCTTAATGGTTTAGGCACCTGCACGAGCAATCCCAATCAGCCACAAGGGATGTCAGTAAGATCCTCACCCCTGCCCTTAATGTAGCCTGAGCCAGCTTAAAAAAAAAACTTCAAGCCGGGCGTGGTGGCTCACGCTTGTAATCCCAGCACTCAGGAGGCTGAGGCAGGAGGATCGGTGCGAGTTCGAGACCAGCCTGGGCTACAAAAGTGAGCTCAAGGCTAGCCTGAACTGCATAGTGAGACCCTGTCTCAAAAAGACAAAAAAACAAAAAAACAAAAAAAAAAAAAACTTCAAAATATATATATAAATATACTAAAATAAAGAGAACATCACTACTTTGCTGATTTTTACTTATCGCAGGGGTGTCTGGAACATAACCTATTTGATAAATGAGGGACCACGGTAACTTTATTTTTTTTTATTTTTTAAAAAATATTTTATTTTTCTTGTTTCAGAACCTTTGTTTGTTTATTCACTCATTTTTATGGCTGGCTCAGCCCGCCTGGAGGGCAGGGCTGGCGCAGCATGTGGTGCCGGGGATCGAACCGCGGTCCCTGAAGCCGCCCAAGCTTTCCCAAGCAGGCGCTTTAGACCACTGAGCCATCCTGCCGGGCCCGACCACGGTAACTTTAAATTTCCTGCATTCAGGGCAGGGATACAGCTCAGTGGCACAGCATCTGCCTGACAAGTGCAAGGTCCTGAGTTCAAGTCCCATTACCCCTTCCCAAAATTTCCTGTATTCTGGCCACTGATTTAAGGCCGAGGCTAATGTACTTCTAAACAGTGCATTGTTAGGAAGCCCTCTACACTGGTGAGGGCACGGACTTAGATCCTAGGTTCCTCAGCTCCTCTCCTCAGTCATGCGACCTGGGCAGACTGTGTCACGTGTCCATGCCTGGGGCTGTCACTATACAGTGGGGATGGTGAAGGCCTCCTCCTGGGGTCACAGTGGGCACATGGGGGCGAGAGAATGAGCGCAAGCTGGGTGTGGTGGACGTGTGGCTCCGAGTAGGCAGCAGCACCGCCAGACCCTTGCTCTCATTTTCTTCCAGGCTAACCAAATAGTAAAAAAGAAAACTGCAGGTCCTAAGTATCCCACTCTCAGAATAAACACAGCAAAATTAAAAACAGGTTACCTCTGGGTCACAAGAAGAAATGGACCCATCCAACACACACGGAAGTTATGACATCTGCCTTGCCAAAGATTTCTGCTTTCATTTTCCAGGTGAATTATTTATTTGACAGTGGCTATCCTTACTATTATACCAAATACAAGGCTTAGAAAAATATAATTTCAAGAGGTTTGTATACTCCTTATTGGAGTTGATGGTCTCTCCTAGGTTCTGACATCTTGGGTAGCTGCCTGAGCTTAATCCTGGGGATCGGCTACCTTTTTGTGTCAAGGTGCAGTTGCAGCTTCTTTAAGCTTTTAACCTGTGTCTTCAAGCCACTTGGCTCTGCTGGGACAGTACAAGGGCAAGCTCAGTATCCATGTGAGTGGACAGAGTTCTCTTCTGTGTGTCATAAAGAATTATTTGTTGATATCTTTTCACACCTGTGAGAGCTAAGGCTGTCCTCTCTGCAGCCTTGCCCTATGATAGATCCTGTCAGAACATCACCAGGGAGTAGGCTGAGCTGCATTAATGTCTTCAGTCGGGACCTCTGGGAAGGTGGCAGAGCCCTTCCCGGTGACATTCAGGGAGCCTCTATTGCTCTCGGAACTTAAGCCTGAAGTCTCCAGTGGGAAGACAACACCTGTGAGAGGGGAGTTGTGCCCTGCTGACCGCTGTCCTGGAGGCCGACCCTCCCTCCGTCCACAGGCCGCACACTGGTCCCTCACCTCCGTGGCACCCCCATGCCACACACCCACTGGCAGGATCTGTGCTGGGGTTTGTGCCAAGGGTGTGGCCACGGAATGAAAGATGAACAGGTGGTCCGCAGACCCAGGGTCTCCAACCTGTCATACCTGTGTACCAGGGGACAATTTCAGTTACACCTTCCTTTCATTTCTCTAGTTGGAACCTAACACGCAGAATGCGTGCACGCGCACACACACACACACACACACACACACACACACACACACGCCATGCACGCACATATACACACACTGACCAAACAAGCAGCAGAGTATGGGGAAGGCCCAAGGACGCCAAGCTAAGTGTCTAATGCAATTTATTTACCTGGAGGAAAGGAAATGAAGTCAGGACATTTGGAATTTTCTCTTCCAGAGCCAAAATGGTTTGGAGCAGAATCACGTCGGCGAGGCTCAGCTGATTGCCAACGAGGAAGTTCTGCCCGTGGTCCCGTAAGACCTGCGAGGTAGAAACGGTCTGCGTTGGTGCGATCCTCCCACAGGGAAGAGGACGAAGTTCCTGACTTGGTGCTGTGTCTCGGAAGCGCTGCGGCCACGGCCTGTCCTCTTCTCCTCCTCCTCCTCCTCTAGGCAGGGCAGTCAGAGGGCAACCCTGTCTCTGAGGAGGGGCAGAGGAGCAGGAGCATGTGCACAAATGGCCTCCTGCCAAAGGGGCACGGTGGCACGGCTGTACCCAGAGGGACCCACGTGTGAGCTGTGGCCGGGCAACCTAGAGAGCCTTCTTGAAATAAAGGTAAAGAAAGGCTGAAAAGCCGCTCGGCGCCACGGCCTGGGTGGGCTTCACCCTCGAGCCCTCTCCCCCATCTGCTGCGGCTCATCAGAACAAGATCATGAAAGGGAGAAATGCACTATTTCTGGTCTTGGCATTCAGAGGCGACATCTAGCCCAGAAACGCACCCTGTGCTGAGCTGGCTCTGAAGAGGCCTCAAGGGCTCTAAAGAGCTTCGAGGAGCCCTGTGTTTCTGCGAGCATGGCGACCTGGCTGCCAAAGCAGGCTTCCTTGCCTGGCTCCCCAGACAGGAAACCAGCACTGAGCTCATGCTCATTCTACATGCTGGGTAACGGTGGTGGAAGGGACTTACAGGAACTCACTTTGGTCACGGAGAGGCAGAGAGCAGTGGGAACGAAGGGGCGGGGCCTGCGTGTGTACAGACGCGGGTGCAAGCGCAGACTCCAGCGGCTCCCAGGGGGACGCAGCCGCTGCAGCCAGAGCCGCACAGGGAGCGAGCCCGGAGTGCCAAGCCCCACTGTGCCTTTGAAGGCCACGTGCCTCGGACAGTCACTGGAGCTCTGTGACTTTTGCCAGGGACACAGGGAGCCTAGTCCCTCACAGGATGGCTGCTGCATGAGGAGCCTTGCCATGGTCTCACAGAGACACAGGCTAGGCAGGTCCCTTTCCCGCTTCAGAGCCTGCTCCTGGGAAGAGGCCGAGGCGCCAAACTGCAGAAAACCCCAACCCACTCTGCTCCTTGTCTTAGTTTTGTTGCCCGGAAGGAGTGGCCAAACAGGCCTGTCTGAGCTATGACATTCTTCTATTGTGTGTGGTTTTTAAAACATTTTATTTATTTTTTCCTTGTTTCAGAATCTTTATTTGTTTATTCACTCATTTTTATGGCCAGCTCAGCCTGCCCTGAGGGCAGGGCTAGCGCAGCATGTGGTGCCGGGGATCGAACCACGGTCCTTGAAGCCGCCCAAGCTTTCCCAAGCAGGCGCTTTAGACCACTGAGCCATCCCGCCGGGCCCCTCTATTGTGTTTTTAATTAAAATATTAAAAAGAAATGCAAGCTGGGCGTGGTGGCTCATGCCTGTAATCCCAGCACTTGGGAGGCTGAGGCAGGACGATCGGTGTCAGTTCGAGACCAGCCTGGGCTACAAAAGTGAGCTCAAGGCCAGCCTGAACTGCATAGTGAGACCCTGTCTCAAAAAGCCAAAAAAAGAAAAAGAAAAAAAAAAAATTCATCGTAGTGCAAAAGGCATTTAAAGCTCAGAAGAATACAGTAGTAAAAAGAGGAAAATAAGAGCAAAAGGTAGAGAAACAAAACAGAAATAGTTCTCTTGTCAAACTCCAAAGATAGATGTCTGATACAGAATAGCTGGCCAACAGGTACTGAACAGCGTGAGTGAGCGAGGGAGTGAGCGAGGGAGGGAGCGGACACGGAGGCTCCGGCTTCTCAGCGTCTTACTCGAGGCCGGTGCGCCCGGCCAGGAAGCCCCCAGCTCCCGGAGCAACACGGTCCTCGCAGAGCCCCGGGCTCTGTGCCCACAGCCACCACCAGCTCACACACAGCGTGTGTCAGCCCTGGCAGCAAGGAGTCCACGGCGGTCCCTGGTGGAGTGCCGTGCCGTGCCGTGCTCGGGGCATCTCTGCCACCCACCTTCTCAAACACGGGAAAGTATCTCACGATGGCCTTCTGGGCCATGTGAAGCACCTCCTGCGGCTGATCTTCCGGTCTCAGGAAAGGGTACATGATGACGAGCTCCAGCAGGTCCAGTGTGCCCTCCGTGTACATGTCGATCCTGCAAGCAGAGCAGTGGCCCCTCAGCCTGTCCTCTCGGGGCTCAGCAGCCACACGAGGAGGCTGGAGTGCTCTTGCTCGGGCTCCGACAGCCTCAGCCCCGAGAAGTGCTCCCCTACGCCTGTCTCAAACAGCAAAGCCAACTCTACATATAGCTCAACAAATCCATCCAAAAGATCTGGCCCAGATCGTGAGCCCGCCAGTCCCAGGTGCCTGCTCCACCCCACCCTTACTGACCCTGGCACCACACTCCGGCCTCTGGAGAAGAGGCCTCACTCCCTGAGCGCTGGAAGGGCACTGGTGCCAAGCACTCTATCACCACTGGCCAGAAGCCAGCACTGTGGGGGGTGGGGTGGAGGTATATGGGGGGGTGTTCCAATTATATCCTTCCAATTATACCCAAAGTATCCCATTGTTGGCCTGGAGTATCACAGCAACTAATGCTCAAAAAGGTAAAAAGTGGCATCAAAGCACTTAATGCTTTAAAATTTGAAATGACACCAGGCAGGGAATTTAGTTCTTTTTTATCATTTACTGCCAATGTGATTGCCAGTCAAGACACAATCCCAACAGTTAATTCTGAATGCTGAAATCCACAAAGCCACGTTCTATTGTATGGGGGGGTGTACATTTCTCAGTTCTTTCCCGATTGTCGTGAGCTGCCTACATTAATTTTCATAATTAACTACGCTGTGTATTTCTTCTTTGGATCACTTTTAATTCTGGAGGCTTAAATTGCAGAGACTTTTTTTTTTTTTTTTTTTTTTTTTTTTGTGGAACCAGGGTTCGAACTCACGACCTTGCACTTGCCCAGTAGGCACTTATGCCTTGGAGCTATCTCCCCAGCCCCTGCAGAGGCTTTTAGAAAGCTCTAATCCAGTACGTGTTCCCCTAGATTGGACACTCAGAGCGTGCACGCTTGTGACTCCAACTTTGTCTAAGAGCATTATGAATAGATACAAAAAAGCTGGCATTTCCTCAATAAACAAGAGTGTCCTTTCACATAATCTGCACTTGGGAGAGGCAAACTCTCCCAAGACCACAGCTCCCTGGGTGAGCGCCAACATGGTGTGGAGCCGCCAAGGCTGCGACTGAGCTTGTCAGGTGTCTCCGATGCATGGTCACAGCACTTCTGCCAACTGCGGCGTGAGGCGGTCTGCACACGGTTACCAGCCACAGCGATATGGACCTGTACAGCTTGTTCTTTTCTGAACGTTCTTTATCTGTCTACCAAGACTAAGTCCAAATGAGCCTTGTCAGTATGTCTGAGCGCTTGTGTGCAAAATCTTTGTTGAGTTCTTTATGGTATTAGGGGGCTGATGGGACTGTTGTACCATAGTTTTATTCTCAAATAAATATCCCCCGTAACATACAAACAAAGGTCTTTTAGACAACTTTTAAAATTATTTTTCCTAGAATTGTTTTTAGGGTTCTGTCCTTTGGGGGTCTTAGACTGTGGGTATTCTGCTCTCTCAGGATTTCAACATTCAGGACGGCATCTGGGATCGTGACTGCAGGAATTATGAGCCAATTTGCTTTACTCAGGTGCCCGGCCCTGTATTTCCTGGGGAGCTCGCGGCCTCTCTGGGCTTCTGTTCCCTGTCTACATTAATGAGCCAACGTGAAGGGCATGGGGGCGCGGCAGAGCTGCTGACGAGCTAAGGCAGCAGAAGGCGCCGGAGGCCACAGTACAGGGTTCTCTCCTTGAGGTCCTTGCCGAAGAGCTGGTGCTTTTCCGCTATGTAGTGGAGGATGCTTCGGGTCTGCACCAACTTCATGCCATCGATCTCGACCATGGGCACTTGCTGGAACAGCAGGTGGTTACCTAGGACGAAAGCCCCGGTTAGATGTGACCCTTCTTCCCATTCTCCAAACCCTGACAAAGTGGTGTGGTCCATGAAAAGCACAGCGGGAGTAATCGGGGCTTCCCTGAAGCCGTGGGAAGTGGCCCCTAGCAGGTAAGCTGAGCTGCAATGAGGGGAGCCAACTGAGCCATAAGAGAAGCCTGGGGGGCTGGGGAGATAGCTCTGTGGCACAAGTGCCTGCCTGGCAAGTGCAAGGTCGTGAGTTTGAACCTCAGTCCCACCAAAAAAAAAAAAAAAGAGAGAAGCCTGGAAACTAAGTTATAAACATTTCCTTTTCCTTCGCACCCCAAGAGAAACACACACCCCCAATTATACTTCTTCCAAGCTGTGCTGGCCAAGACAGTAACTATTAGCAGCTACGCAAGGTTACAGAAGCCTCTACGGAGCCAAATATTAAACACTGACACTCCGTTCCTGGGCCACACTGGACATGTCTCAAGAGCTCGGTCATCAGGTGTGGCCAGCAGGCGCCACAATGGACAGAACAGAAAGGGCCCTTTCTGTCCCTGTGGCATTGCACTGCACAGCACATGCCCGGGGAATCGGGTCAGGAAGCCCAGCGGGAGCTCTGCTCCAACTGTGGTTTCTGCGGACCCTGAGTCTCCACTGTGCTGCCATTGGCTGGGACCAGCCCCAAATCTTCTCCAAGCTTGCATCCACGCTCCGCACAGCCCAGGCCCTGGCCTCAGCCACAGACACAAAAATCAGCTTCTCAGGGAGGCCAGGTGAAGGTAAAAGGACCCCAGGCCAGCGTCACA
The DNA here is from genome assembly GCA_004027025.1 of Myocastor coypus. Classification (NCBI taxonomy): domain Eukaryota; kingdom Metazoa; phylum Chordata; class Mammalia; order Rodentia; family Myocastoridae; genus Myocastor; species Myocastor coypus. The sequence goes on from PVJA010012282.1 coordinate 21,998, forward strand.
GGAGAGGAGGGTCACAGGCCTGCAGGACAGGTGTCCTCAGGGGAGCTGGGTCTGGCAGGGTGGCAAGGAAAGGGTGCACACCCTGCGCAGCAGTCCCATGCCAGGCGTGCCTGCCCAGGGGCAGGTGGGCAGGGGCTAGCAGGAGGCCTGCGGCAGATCTCGCTTCTGAGCCCATGCTGAGCTCCAAAGGACGACATGGAGAAAAGCAGGCCTGTCGGGTGCTTCACACAGCTCCGGAACAGGAAGCAGCTCTGCTGATGTCAGCTAAGCGTGCTGCTGGCTGTACGAGTTTAGGTCACGTCTTCTCCTGCTTTTAATTTTGCCATACACGCTGCTTACATTCACTGTGTGGACTTGGCACGTGCCCAGGACAGGCCTCAGCGCTTTCCTTCGCCTCCCTCCCCTCCTCTCGCGCCTGCTTCCCTTCACCTCGGCCTCCCTTAGGGTCTCGCTCCACAGGCCAGGCTGGCCTCACGAGTGTGCTCTTCCCGCCTCGGCCTCCTGAGGGCTGACATTACAAGCACGCATCTCCTCCACCCCCAGCGGAGAACACTTGATGCTTTCACATCTTTGCTCTTCCACGTAAGTATCAGCTCTTAACCCGAAACCAGCCCGACAGACAGCTGCCTCATTTTCACACTCACCATCCTGCAGCTTCTCCAATTGTTCTCTCGTTTCCAGAAATTCCTCATCAAACTAAATTAAAAAATAAAGATAAGTGTCATTACGGGCGAGGAGTTCAATTCCCTTGAGAAGCAGAGAAGGAGCACGCTTAGCATTCACGTCGTGCGTCTACACAGCACCGCCCACTTCTCCCACAAGGCTGACTCTGTGTCACCAAAGATGAAGCAGGTGCTAAACACAAGCCAGAACTTGGGGCAAAGGTGTGGAAGGCCGGCTGGGGAAGGATCCTCGAACGAAATCAGGGTGGGGCCTGCCTAGGAGAGGATGTTTTGGAAGAAGAGAAAAACTGCTTTGGAAAAGAATCAGTACTAATTATGATGCATGAACATGCGGGGGGGGGGGGCAGCGGGCCTGTGTGAGGGCAGTGCAGTGTGTTTGTGGCCGCTGCGTGCAGGGGGTCAGGCCGTCCACCCCACCAAAGACAAGGGTGCCCCTTTCACAGAGGTGGAGAGAAGGCAGGGCATTCGGCGGGAAGAGCCTGGGAAAAACACCTGTGGCCTGAGCTCCCTGGCAGCCTCGAATCTCAAGGGGCAGAGTCCTGAGGTGCCCCGTGGCGGTGTAAAGGGGTATAAATTCTCCAGGGGTCCCCAGACGTCCTAGGCCCTGCAAACTCCTTGTCCTATCTTCTTTCCTTTCCTGTGCTTCCCAATGACAGCCTCAGGGGCTGGGCTGAGTTCCTGGTAGACAGCAGCGCTTCTGCTGGCCAGAGGGCTGGGCTCCGCGGGAGTCGGAGCCTTACACGAACTACTGAAGAATCAGCGTCAATGAATGCTGAAATAGCAAACCAGGAACCTGCAGCCTCTACGTGTACTGATCCTAATAAAGGTCATGGGCGCTGAAGCACTGTGGTAGGAAACAGCTACCGCATCGCCACTCGCCACCCAGTAAGTTGCTCACTTATAGTAAGGGGCTACAGGGGGCAGGCCCAGAGGGCTCACCACTTTTCTAACAATAAAACTTAGCCCTGTGCTGGGGCATTGGGACATCCCATGGCTCTTGTTAACACTGAGAAGGGGAACAGCAAAACGTGTAAAAATACCCAAAGACATCTAACATGAACCTAATCGACAAGGGAACAACCGGGTCTTCCCGGGAAGGGCCATCTGGAGAGATGGTGCCTGGCCTCAGCTGGAGTCCAGAGCACCAGGGAAAGGGCAGCCTGCTGCCATTCTCCATGAAGAGAGGACCAACAGTCACGTTGGCCAGATGCTCGAATCTGGGGACTATCACCAGCACCTGGGAAACACAGGAGAATCCAGTCACATTTTGGAGACAGGGGAAAAGTCCTGAGTATGGACTGCCTGTAAGGGATGGCATCAAGGCTGCATTCATTTGTACTTAGTAGGCCAATTACTTATTTCTTCAATATGATTAAGAAAAAATAGCCGGGCGTGGTGGCGCATGCCTGTAATCCCAGCACTCGGGGGAGGCTGAGGCAGGAGGATCGGTGCGAGTTCGAGACCAGCCTGGGCTACAAAAGTGGGCTCAAGGCCAGCCTGAGCTGCATAGTGAGACCCTGTCTCAAAAAAGACAAAAAAAAAAAAAAAAGAAAACAGCGAGAAAGACACCACACAAGCAATGCTAAGTTAACAACTAGAGAATCGGGTTGAAAGGAATCCATCGTCTAATTGTAACTGGCCTGTAGATGTGAAAGTCTTCAAGTTGAAAGCTAAAGGAGAAGAGAAACAATGATAGTCAGCACTCCTTCTGTTGACATTACTATATGTACATGTTCTAGAATGTTCCTTGCTAATGTCAAGCACCCAGGATGAGTCCCCATCTGGCCCTGGGCCTGCATTGCACTCTGGGGTCATCCAAGGGGGCAGAGCTGGACAGCGCGGCCTTGCCAAGCTGCCAGACCTCTCGTTTCCACAAGCTGAAGGGAGCTGAGCTGGGGGCAGAACCAGGATGATGGGGTGCAGGCTTGGCTTCTGTTACCAGGGTCCCCCTAGTGGAAGAAGACAGGCATTGGTTTCCGACAGAGGTTGTCAGGTGACGCCCACAGGCAGTAGCAACCTTAGGGTGACAGGATCCAGGGCTTTGGTCCCAACACCTCAGAGGTATGGGTGTGGTACTCTCTCTGCCTACCTTGTCTCTCAAGCTTTTACAACCATGATTCCTCAGAACACAGGGGAAGGGGGTGGGGTGGGGGGTGGCGGGGGCAAAGCTTAGACCTGTAGCTCAGTCCACATTCAGGGCTTGGGAGGACCTAGAAATACAAATTGTTAAAAGAAGTCCTTCCAAGTGACCCTGACTTTTCACTTTTGGGAGCACGAGTCAGTGAAAATGTGCACCATTTCCTGCCAGGATGGTTTTGTATCAGGCTTTAGGAAAGCACCACCAACTATGAAGCCTGCACTAGAGTGGGGGCCCAGTAGGTGAGACGGAGAAAAGGCAAGTCCTACAAGATCGCCAGGACCACCAGGACAGACTCCGCACTCGGCTGGGGTTCCCCAGGGAGCGTCCCTGAGGTCCCCCCCCAACACCTCTTCTTCGAGTCCTGCGTTTCTGGCCACTTCTCTCCTTTTCCCTCACTCTCAGCACCAGGGCTTGCTGGGTTTCTGAGGCAAAGGAAGTTACAAGTGTCCAAGACCAACCACCAGCACACGACGGTCTGGAGGCCTCAAAGAAAAAAGAAATGAAATGAAACAAAAGCGAGGCTTCAAGCTAAGTCACTGAGCCTGGGAACACTGACTCCTGGAGTTAAGGCAGCTGTGTTGTGCCAGGTTCTCGTTGTCCCATGCTTCCAATGTGAGGCTCTTACACCCTCCTGCCCATCGGTGTCACAAACTTCTGCCAACTGTCACATTTATGTGGGCACACTTAGTGAAAATGTCTCCTGGCACACAGAGGGGGGACAGCTCCCCAGTGCCATCTTTTGCTAGCAGTACCTATCAGCCATGCGGCTGGCCCGCTCTACCGAGGGTACCAACCCAGCTCCTTCTCCTGGTCTGCAGGGTGGGCTCATCCTGCCCCATCTGCCAGCCTGCTGTGCCCGGCCTGCAGTAGGTGCTCAAGTGACTCCTCGTGCTCTTGCTTAACTAATGTAAAGTTGGGATTTCTTACCATAACAAAGATATTTTGACTCACAGGAGAGTAGGAGAAGCTGGCGGAGTGGAGACACAGAAGACCCTGGCAAAGAATGACATGGCGCACGTAGACACCCATTCAAAATGCGCAGGAGAAATCAAGAATAGTGCGGCTCAGGGGCACACCTGGGCTAGACAGATGACGGAAATACATGGCAAGGACATGTGACATAAGGAAGGAAGGCAAACAGGGTTCGGGTTCTGGGACCACACATTTTTTCACTTTCCTCTTAATCAGAAAATAAACACTGAGACAAGAGAAAGGGTGAGAAGTTCATGTTCGGCTCAGCAGCTGCTGCCCGGAGGAAGCAAGGGGCCGGCACACCGGATCCTCTCAACGCTCACAGGAAGGCCAGTCAGGATCTTACGTAAAATGACTTCAGCCGCTGTGGGGCCTCGGTTCACAGATGCTTTTGGGTACAAACAATTTGGTCTGAACACAAACACATTTGGCAAAATTTTGCTTTTTGCTTGCAAAGTCTGTATCAGGTGACAAACGCAACTGCAGGAGTCTTTCCCACACAAACACAAATGCGACTGACTTTTCCAAAATCATGGAGCAAATTAAGTTTGTGAATGAGGTACCACAGTTATGTAGAGAATGATAAAGACACTGGGTAAGCGATGTGCCAATATTAAAATGAAGACATAAGTAAAACTTCAAACCCACACCTGTCATCTTTGGAAGTTGCTAGGGTAACAACTCGCTAACTGGAAAATTTATAAAAGAATCTAGCACTTATAGAGCAGGAAACCAATGGGGGCGCCAGGCAGTCCTGGAAGGTGGAACAGAAACATGGGCGGAAAACAGCAGGCTGCAGAGCACAGGCAACAAAGAAAAAATGGAGTCTGGGTTTGATCACTGGCCAGGGCCTAGAGATGTTTACAGGAACAGTGAAGAGAGGAGAACGTTAGAAACCTGAGGGTAGCCTCGGGCGGTAGCCTCTGGCGAGCATTGAGCATCGCACTGCCTTCAGGCAGCGTCTAGAAGGCACAAAGGCCCAGTCCAGAACTGGGTGGGGGGGTGGGTTGGTGGGGGGGTGAGGGGGGGGTTCTACAGAGCAGTTCCCCTCACAAATAAATGGCTCGGAAATGAAGCTATAATCCTAGCACTCAGACCTCGGCTCCTAAACATGACTCACTAGGACAAAAGACTGCTGATATTAACATAAGGGCAGTGAACGCAGAACAGGCGCAGGTACCATCTTATACTTCCAGGAAGGACTTTAGTACTGAGACAAGGAAAAACCCAGAGAGGGCCTCCCGACCACAGTGGGAATAATCTGAACGAACAGTAAATAAAGGGGGGGGGGGAACACACAGAAATGCTCCTTTGGGAAGACTCCTGCCAGAACACAGCGGAAACAAGCAAGCTGAGGACATAAGGGAAAGACGGACAGGCTGGGCCTTGCAGGGGCAGTGTGTGCCGCTACCCTGTGACCCTAAGAAGCGGCCAGCAGGCTTTCCCCAAATCTCACAAATTCCACCAATCAGGAGATAAACAACAGATAAACCCAAACTAGAAGGATTTCATCTTATTTTATTTTATGTATTTGGTACAGGGTCTCACTGCAACTCGGACTCCGAGGGATGGATCCTCCTCGTTTTCGGCCTCCCCAGTGCTGGGATTACAGACATGCCCCACCATGCCCCCACTAAGATTTCTAAAAAGAATGCCAGGAGGTCAAGGAAAAATGGTTAAGAAACTGTCACAGATGGAGAGTAGCTAAGGAATCTTAGGGACTAAAAATAACATTTGATTCCGACATAGAAAAAGGACATTAATGGGAAAAATTGTAAAACCCAAATAAATCTGTATTTAGTCATGCAGCAACATTCTTGGTCTGACCTAGACCAAGAAATCACGAGGCACAATTTTACAAGACGCAATCAGATTTAAAATCATTCCCGAATATAATGTAGCAATTTTTAAATGCAGTATGAAGTGTTCCAGATTTTTACAATACTGTAAGATAAAAAATCAAATGCAATGTACAGACCCTGTTTAAATTCAGACTTTGAAAAACCTAAACATGTCTGTGACCTCAGACTGTTAGATGATACTAAGGACTTATACGATATTGGTAGTGTTATGTTTTAGGAACAAAATACAGCACTCCTCAGATGAAACTGTAAGATGTCTGGAGTCTGCTCTTGAAAGGGGCAGAGGGGGGCCACCAAGCCGGCCCCAAGCAGAGTGACGGCCGCATGCACAGGGTTTACGCCACTGTCTCTGAGATTTTTCATGAGAAAGCAGGCGGGCAGAACAAAACCGAAAAAACCGTGAGGACAAACGCTTCCACCCATGCTGGCAAGAAGCCGCGGCGGCGGGCCTGCGCCGCACGCTGGAAGCGGACCCCACGCAGGCCGAGTACCGGCTGCATCCCCTTCTCCCACTCAGTATTCACGGGTGGAGGTGGGAAGCCGACCATGAAGAGTCAGCGGCCAAAAGGGACTCAGGATCCCGGCACTGTGTCCCACTCATCAAGAAAATCCCGCGGCGGGAGCAGCCCCGGGGGGCGCTCTCGAAACCGCGTCCCCGAAGCCCCGCGGCCGTGCACCGTACCTCGACTCCGGCGGCGGCCAGCAGCCAGCGGACGGACTCCATGCGGCCCCTGCCGTTGGGGTAGTGCAGCCGGGGCCGGGCGGCCATGGTGCCTCCCTCGCTCCTGCAAGACACGCGGAATCAGCCGGGCTCGCTTCCGTCACCCGGCTCGAGAATAGGCGAGCTCCCTGCAGCGCCGGGAAGGGCAGCAGCCCCCCCACCCCCGATCCTCACTACCGCGTCTACCGGTGCGGGTGCGGCCAGCGGGACACCGAGCAGCCGTCGGGAGGGCGAGGGCGCGGCTCCTGGCTGCGGGGGGGCGGGGCCTCGCCACTGGGGCCGGCGTTGCTTAGCATGCCCCACCACCTGCATGGCATTATGGGTAGTGCGCGATTTGCCCCGATTTCACGCCATAAAGCTTTAATTTTAGCGTTTTGGAAGCGCTATTGCTTTTACTGTAACAGATAAATATTATTTTAATTCTGATATCTTGATATGGCAGCATAAAGAGATTCACCCTATGTATAAAGTTGCAAAGAACTTGGGCTTTATATAGCTTCCGTTCCAAGTAGTGCTCTCGGATGTGAGGGCGATCTGGCTGCGACATCTGTCACCCCATTGATCGCCAGGGTTGATTCGGCTGATCTGGCTGGCTAGGCGGGTGTCCCCTTCCTCCCTCAACGATCCATGTGCGTCCCTCCCGAAGCTGCGCGCTCGGTCGAAGAGGACGACCACCCCCGATAGAGGAGGACCGTTCCTCGGTCAAGGGTATACGAGTAGCTGCGCTCCCCTGCTAGAACCTCCAAACAAGCTCTCAAGGTCCATTTGTAGGAGAACGTAGGGTAGTCAAGCTTCCAAGACTCCAGACACATCCAAATGAGGCGCTGCACGTGGCAGTCTGCCTTTCTTTTAACTTCAAGACACGTCGATACAACTTTTAAACACGCACGGGATTTTAACAGGACTTACGACTGCTCACCTGGTGGCATGGGCAGACTTATCCTGGACTTGTCCGGGGGAAGCGTGGAGAATGAGTCAGTACCAGGGTAGGCCAACTCCCCACTAGGGGTGCGGTCATTACACCCGTGGGGTGGAGGGTCCCACCGAGGGCTGGCTCGGAGGCGCCGCGGCCCTCCGACCCATCACAAACCTACGCGAAGCACCCCTTGGTAACCACCCACGCGAAGAAGGGAGGTATGGCTGAAGGTGCGTAAGAAAAGGTACGGATTTACAAAGAAGAGGCTTAACGATGAGGGGGCGGGCGAGCAGGAGATCCAGGGTGAAATTCCCCGCCCCGCCAGCGCAGGTTGCTTCGTGCCCCCCTCACCCAGTTTTCACAATACTCCTTGTCATCTAAAACCCATTTATTCAGCGGAGGTTTATCTTTTTGTTTTTGGTGCCGAGAACCGAACCCAGGGCTTCCAGCTTGTAAAACCCATTTATTTGTAGTTTTAATTAAGATGCAAATTCCGTGAGGTGTCTCGTCTTTTATTTCCCTCCATTTAGCGTGTGTTCAGAGAATACTTGCCTTAAAGAATGCCCACACACACAGCCGCGGAGATGACGTCGCGGTGACGTCGGCCTCGTGCACCAAGAGCGCTTCCAATAGCCCAGTAGCTCAAGCTCAGAGCTACCCGTGCCCTGAGCCAGCTCACTTCAAAAACCGGAAGGCGGCCTTGCATGTACGTGCAAACAAAAAAAGAAACTCAAATCAACTTTCCTTAGATTATGACTTTATTGGGAACGGAACAGAATTCTTACATAAAGTCAACGTTATTAAACACTAAGGACAAACTATTGTAAAAGCAACTTTTTATTTCAGGAGATTCTTAGCTCAGTGGCTTTCTGCCAGCCTCTCTTCCTATTATTAGGAATACTTTCCTATTATTAGGAATACTTGCTTTATAAATAAATACAGTCTCAGTGCCTCTGTTGTAAGCAAATCCGCGGACTAAACTGCTCTCTGCATTGACATATCGGAGATTAGACGGCTGTTGGGTCACTACATTCACATTAGACGAATGGTAAAGAAACTGCTAATACCCATTAATGTGTGTCTGCCCCATTTTCAGTGGCTTCCATAAGTTGCCCTCATAGTAACTATATAAATGTACAGTACATTTGGTTGGAAACTGTGAACATTAAACACACATTATGCTACCTGCTACAGTATGCTCTAATGACACAGAACAACGAGTGGGTCAAACATTTCCTTACAAACACATTGCTTTTGGTCAGACACTGAGCCAAAACAAAGCCTGCCTGGCTTTTCTTCTCTCCCAAATGGTACAGAACAGGGCTTAGTGGTAGAGACGCTGCTGCATGTGACAGATGGCATCCGTCACTCCAACAGGGCCTGCGTGTGCACTTAGGAAGGTATTTGTATTTTGTTAGACATGTGCTTCCTTGGTCGTGTTCAGTTTCATAAGCTCAAAAGGTGTCACAGTGTCACTTTTAGGTATATATGTGGTCCTTTAAGTGAGTGATGGATCTAAGAAATTGTTTGAGATTACTTTTGTGCCTCACAGGACCCTGCTGCGTGGAGGCTGGGCGACAGATAGGTGGTAACTAATGGGATTTTATTGCAAAGTGAACAGTCATGCCCAAAGAGGGCCAGTGCAGATAGTTTCCTTGTGCAGTACTTCCTGGGTGACAGGCACAGCTGTACCCCTTGGGGCACTGTGGTCCCTGAACTTACAGACTCTGAATGAGGGCCACCTGCGCCACTTCCTGACACCCCAGGAAACCTGACTGTGATGAGGTATAGGTGGAGGTGGGCAGGGAGGCCCGCCGCTCCTGCTTGGGTCTTGCACTTCACTTTCTAATTCTGTCGGAATTAAAAATGTGTGTAACAGGTGAGATTTTATGTTCACTGAAAAAAACGGTCACCTTTTCCTCCGTGCCCCACAGCTCATGTACACAGTCAGCTGTACCTACGTGGTGGGGCGGGGGAGAACACACGCCTTAGGTTCTCGTTTCCTGTCTGCGGACCAGCGTTTGTGTTCACGTGAATAAGCGCGCTTCACTTCCCAGGGGAAGCTGTTTGCTGGTTAACGAAAAGGGGAGATGGGGGAAAACATGACGCGCTCCCCGAACCCGCCTCCACAACAGTTCAGGAAAACAATTTTAAGATATGTAATAATCAAGTAACTAGGTTTTTTTTTTTTTTTTTTTTGTGGGACCAGGGTTCGAACTCACGACCTTGCACTTGCCCAGCAGGCACTTGTGCCTCGGAGCTATCTCCCCAGCCCCAAGGTTTTTTGACATAAAAAAAGTATGTCCTAAACACAGGCAGGAGTGCTGAGAATATGGTGTTCCCAACCCGTCTGCATCTCTGCAGAATATTTACAATCTAAAACCAGCTTTCCAGAAAGCTGGGTAAGCTTTCAGCTTAGTTTACTTTTTATATATAATACAGAAAGAGAAAATAAATATTAACCTCACAGTAAAGGACTCGTCTCTGGAAACACATGTTCTGCTGCTGCTTTAGCTAATAAATGGAGACTATAGTACAGAGGTGAGTTCAGTTTCCTTGTGCTCGCACGTACAGCTCTGGAAGCTTTGCCGCCAGCCTGTACTATCCACCAGGTCCACGTCCACTCTGCGCTTCCTTCCTGCCCCACAGGACCACAGCGGCTGCTCAGACGCATGCTTGAGTTTGAATCTCCAAAGCGTACGCATCTCCCGGGCTTTGGGTATGAGCCCTTCGAGGTTCTGGTGACTTGCTCCAGGTTGCAGCATGCTGTTAATACTCCAAGATGAGCACCTACCGGCCCCGCTGGGCCAAATCGCATGGGAGTGCCTGTCTTCCTCAACCTACCACTTTAATCTACAAATGTGATTACTTCGTAAGACTTGCTTTACTGCATCCTGGAACCTGGAACCACAAGGGTCCTCTGGGCCCTGGGAGAACTCAAGTCAGAACACAGGATTTCTGTGGCTTTCATGTTTGCCCAGAAGGTAGCCATGAGTACAGGCCAACATGCTGCGGGTGGTGGATGGGAGTGGACCTTCTGCCTGTTTCCAAACTATCTCTGTCATCTGTAAACATTCCTCTCAATGGGACACCTCTATGCAACAAACAGTGCTCTTACTTTTGAAAGAAACTATACAAGTTAGGAGTTCGAATGTGGCACACTGTGGGCGCTAACGTCAAAGCAACCATGACTTTCTGGTAAGTGGGTCCCCTGTCCTCCCTCTTTTCTGCTCCCTAAAACATCCTGAGAATTTATCTAGGACAGAAAACTATTTTTGAGCTATGGCTCATCAGGTCTGGAGAACTAAGGTGGATGCAAAACTTCATCTCAGGTTTTAGAATAAAACTACCTTCTGCTGCTTTGAAACTTCTTTAGTCATGTAACTTGCCGAGAACATTAACTATGTTAACCTTCATGTTGAAACTATTTGACATAAAAAGCTTTCTTTTTTATGAGCATTTAGACAATCTGACTTCAAAGATGGAAGAAAATAGAATGAGTCAGCTTAGTGTAAGGTTGGTTTCATTTAGATCCGTGGGTGTTGTAAAGATGGTACAACATATTCATAGCATTCTTTGTTCCAGGAAACAGAGGTAAAGCAAAGTGAAGGACACAGCAGCGCTTGTAGGATAGCACAGCGGCACCAAAAAAGTGACCTGGTCTTAGGATAAACCGAGGATCCCTTCCTACAAGACAGTCCAAGAAAGCCACTAAGAATGTAACTCCATGGCGGTATTTACAGAGTAAATAATCCTTTGTCTCGTGGCCTTAAATGTCACCTTTGCTGTAATACTGTATCAATATTATTACATTTTTCAAAATCTGTATAAAATATTATCTGGAACTCCAAAGGAAAAAAAAATCACTTAATCTTTAAAAAGTTCATTATAAAGTTGACGGTATAAAATGCTAAAACATAATCCATATATACAAAATGTTATTTAAGAAAATAATGAGACCTAGTTTTAGAATAAAATAATTTTATACCAAAAGAGGGTATTGCATTCAAATCAATATCTAAAAAAACTTTTAAAAAGAATATCGAAGCTCTGAAGAATGACCATAGAGCGCTGGCTGGCTGTTTCGTCATCCACACCCTGCACGCTGGCCAGCGCCAGGCAGCCGAGGGACAGTGGCCTGCTCTGCCCTGTCAGAGGCCCCTTGGCTGAGATGGTCATCGCCGGGATGGGTACTTGGAAGCCCAATCTGTCCGGCCGTGCACTGGCTGGGCGGCTGGAGGCCGGGGCTTCAGGCCAGGGGTGCTTCTCGGCTGAGTGTGGAAGAAAGGCCGCCCAGGATGAGGTCTGATGGCCTTCAGGGAGGAATAGCCTGCAAGGGAAGAGAGATGGCCTGGTGACAGGGGACACAGGCAGTCAGGTGGTGACAGAAACGTCGGCAGACGAGAAGCTTGGGGGAAACCTGGATTCCTCTTCCCAGTGAGGACAGCCCCAGTTCTCCAACTAGCCAAGAGCCATGCAGCTGGAAACAGGGCTGCCATTCTTCCCTCCTCCTCGTTCTCACGTCCTACTGAGCCCCTCACGCAAGCGAGCATCGCTTCTTACGCAGACACTGCACCAGGCTCCGCCTGTAAGCGGCTCCCAGGTGGTCTAACGACAGCTAGTGAACACGGCTGACGGGTCAGTTCCCCTCTGCTTGGACCTTTTAGCAGCTCTGGGAGTGCATGGGGGAGGCGGCACTGGGGGCCTCGGCCACACGCCCAGGCCCCCCACCACCCTGCCTTCTCTTGCGCTTCTGATCTCACTCCCACCCTCTGGCGCTCCGAGCCCCTTGCTATTTCTTGAATCTGCCAGTCCTGCTGGGCCCCATGTGTGGGAGAACCCACATCTTGAGCAGTCTCCCCCACACCGATCCCACGGTCACTTGCTTCCTCAGAGCCTGACTCAGTGACTCCTTTGCGCTGAGCCATTCTGTGGCTCCTCTGGCTAAAATCACACTCTGTACCTCACCCTCCAACCCCCACGAGCTCTACCTCCCTCCTGTAGTATGATTTCCTTCCCACGAGTGAGCATCTGACACTGGGGTGGCTCCAGCATCATTTGCAGGGTGCAAGCTCCCCCAGGGCAGAGTTCTGTCTGTCTGCCCATCTTGGACACTGGTACATTCTGGGCGGATGCCTGGCACAGAGCAATAGTTCAGTGTGATGCCTCTAGACGCCCCCACAGCCTCATGCTGTCATACGCAGGGCTTTGCTGAGGTGACGGGACCTAAGGCATGTGAAGCTGGGACTGATCCAGGGTGTGACACTAGGCTCAAGGGCACCTGGACGGAGAGTGCAGGTGCTGCCCGCCCGCCTTAAGTAGCCTGGATAAGACATAAGGGACTGAAAGAGCTGTGGTTGTCCCTTGTAGATTTTGCTGTCTTCCGTTTGCCAGTGTTGTGGTTTGTGCCTAGGTGGCCCCCCAAAGCCTCATGCAGTCATGGGGTAGCTCTGGAGTTTGTGATTATTGTGGGTGTGGGTGCTGCACCTGCCCTGGGGCAGGTGATTTGCATTTCAATGTAAGGGAGCAAGAGAAATTAGCTGCTTGAGCAGCTGCTGCTCCTGCGCTCTTGCTCTCTGCTGGCGCCATGAAAGGCTGCCCTCGGCCTTGGAGCCAGCTGAGTATGGACTGAAACCTCCAGGAACGGTGAGGAGCTAAATAAACCTTTCCTTCCCTAATTTGAGTGTCAGGTATTTGTCCCAGCAATAGAGCAGAGCAACCAGGCAAGGGAAGACAGCCTGGCACTCTCTCCTCTGCAGGGCCCCTCCGCCCTGTGCCACCCCGCCTTGGAGCCAACAGACTGGGGACTGAAACCTCTACGAATGGTGAACCCAGCACCCTCCCCGCCTTGCCTACAGGCGGCTCAGCAACCAAGACGTTCAGTAACTGCCGGGTCAACTTCAGGGGCACAACTTACCAGGGGCAGGGTCTGGAATAGGCGCCAGGTGTATTCTCGGCATGGCAGAACCAAGGTCTTTTTTCAGGAAGGATGGGATGTAATTCCCAGTCAGTCCACTAGAACTCGAAGAGCCGGAACCAACTGATTTGCAAAAGCAAAGGCTCGTATTACACAACGACACTGATGCGACAGGAACGTGGACAGTGGGGTAGACCAATGAAGGAGGAAGGTTTTAGGGTTAGGGAAAAGGAAAGAGTTGTGATGAAAGCAGTGGATTCTGAGTAAGGCACCCCCGTACCCCACTCCCAGAAGCAGACGAGGGCAAAAGGAGAAGCCAAGTGGAGTGCTGTTTGTTAAATTACAGAAAGGACACTGCACGTTGCAATTTTTGTAAGGAGAAGTTTAGCCTGTTCTGCAGCTGGCCTCTTCCACTCCGTAATACAGACTGTGCCTCCAGCCAGTATACGCAGACTCTGAAGTATAACTAAGTGTGGTTCCCTTAAGCATTCCCTTACTAACCAACACACAGATTACCTTAATTACTTAGGCATCGTAATGGCACATGGAATGTTCCTGCTGCTAATCAGAAAAACGAACAGCTAGCAAAGGCACAGCCTGCACGCCCATTCGCATCACTCCCAGCAAGGACGCTGAAGTCCAGCGCTGCAAGCTGTTCATCTGGGGTCCTGGGAGCTTAGTGGCACTGCAGGGGACAGCACCAGGCCATGCTGGGCAGGTGTGGCTGCCTACAGTGCTTCTGGCTTTTTTGTCACATGGTCTCCTGCTCGGTTCAGGCTGGCCCTGAGCTTGCGGCAAACCTCCTGCCTCGGCCACCAGAGTGTAGGCATCACAGGTGTGCGTCAGCACGCCTGGTAAGGCTTCTTACAGGGCCTGGAGCCCTAGGAGGACTGCTGGAGAATGGCCACGACCGGCGGCTGTACAAGAGCAGCTCCACCCGGTCCTGCAGCAGGGAAGGACCTCAGCGTGGCCGTGCTGCGGGAGGCAGCTCAGCGCGCCTGAACAGGGAGCCGTGCTCAGGGAACGGGTGAGAAAGACTTGGGAAGAAGAACGGGAAGCATAAGTAACAGAAGGAAAGAAAGGCAGAATCCACGAGCACAAGAAAGATAATGAATGTCACTAGTAACAGGGTATGTCAGGCTGCCACCTGACAGCCCTTGGGTCAGCAGAGAGCCGGGTGGTGTTGAGCACGGCATGCAGCCTCTGGCCCTGGGGCACACTGCGCCCACACCTGCAGAACTGCATGGGAGTATGCCCTCAACCCAACACACTGTGCATAATGGGGACATAGGACTGTGCACTTCAGTACTCTGTCTAGAAGCAAAAACCGTGAACTGATGTGACTGTCAAAAAAGAGGAGGAATTAAACAGTGATCTAGCGCAGATAATAAATTACGACACCATACAGCTAATACTATGAGACGTAGGTCTCGGGCTTCTTGTCTTTGCAGGGTTGGCCTTCCTGTACCAGGTGATAAGGACATGGGTGTCACACCCCATTTCTTGTTTTGTGTTCCTTAAAGTAAATGAGGCCAGGGCCCGGTGGGATGGCTCAGTGGTCTAAAGCGCCTGCTTGGGAAAGCTTGGGCGGCTTCAGGGACCGCGGTTCCATCCCCGGCACCACATGCTGCGCCAGCCCTGCCCTCGGGGTGGGCTGAGCCGGCTATAAAAATGAGTGAATAAACAAACAAAGGTTCTGAAACAAGAAAAAAAATAAATAAAATAAAATAAATTCTTAAAAAAAAAAAAAGAAAGTAAATGAGGCTAAAAGGACAGAGGTGGGGGTGCTGGGGAGACAGCTCAGTGGCATAAGTGCCTGCATGGCTAGCACAAGGTCTCGAGTTTGATCCCCAGTACTGCAAAACACAAACAAAAGGACAGAGGTGGGAAAGGGAAGGCCAAGCACTGCCACATGGAAGGTGAGGCTGCAGTGGCAGGCAGCTCTCCAGTGGCGCAGAGGGCCAGCTACCTCTGGGCAGGGACCCCAAACTGCCCACCTGCCAACTGGAAGGGACCTGATGTCCTGGATGGAAGGCTGGGTCATCACGAAGACCCCAGCTGGCCAAGCAAGGGAAGCAGAGCCAAGTCTACGTCTGCCTCAGAAGGTGACGCCTGCTGCATGTGGGCCTGCGGTGGTCAGACCCAGACCCTGGACCCAGAAGGAGCCTGTGGCACTCTGCCAAGACTCTGGTGGGCACGGCCCTGGGGTCTGCCCAAGGCCTACTGCCAAGGGAAGGAGAGGCGGGCAGGGCTGTCTCCACGCCAGAGAGGCCACCGTGCTGCACGTACCCCAAGGCAGCCGCAGAGCTTGGTTTTGGCCATCTCAGAGTTGACAGTCATCACTCACCTGAGTTTATCTTGCTGACCACCGACACGGTCCCAGAAGACTTCCCGGACAAGCCAGAGCTGGACCACGGGTTGGACATAGGGAAGTCCTTCCCTGTGTGCAGGAGCACGCCGTTCCTGATGTTGATCCCTAACAGGGAAAGAAAGGATTCGAAGGTTCAAACTGGAACAGAAAGATGGCAGAAAAAACCTTGTGGTGCCTAGACACAGTGGAAAAGGAGTTGGCCTTAAAATGAAGCCGGTGCAGGTTGCCGTGCCTCAGCTGGAGGGTGTTATGCCAGACGAAATCTTCCAGACAGAGAAAACTATCATGTGGCTTCCCCTTACATGAGGAATCTAAAAGGAAAAACCCCCAAACACACAGAGACAGATAATGGCGACAGACGGAAGTTGTAAAGGGTAAGGGTGGCACAGGGGGAGGGGGTGGGGATGACATAGGGAGGACACAGAGCAGCAAATGTGTGGAGAAGGACCGCAGTGACAAAATTATGCCTTACATGGCATCTGTGCCTAACTGGTACATCTGGGCTGCTTTTGTCATAAAACTGAAAAAGGGGCAGCTCCTGAACCCATGGACTGTTCACTTGCCACTGCAGTAAGCTCTTTACTATGGATATAAGCCTCATAAGCCATTCATTAATTACCCGCAATAAAGTTTGCTTGAAACACTAACACGCCCCAGAGCCAGAGGCAGAGCGAGTGCTCCAGCAGCCAGGTCACCTTCTGCTTTCAGGTCAAAGTGAGGAAAATCAACTTCCACAGTGAACTTTTGAAATGCTATTTTTCCACATTTAGGCAAAATGCTCTGACATTTTTAATATGTCAGAATCCTATTAAAACTAGATAATGAAGATCTAAACACAATTCATCCCGGTGAACAAAACTTTGCTCTACCTCATTTGAGGCAGTCAAGGTCCTGGCGTTCTGAGCACGGAATAACCAGTGAGACCCTACCAACCAATGTACCCGATCCCACCTGTGCTGTGATGCCGCCAGGAAAACACTGCGCTGGGAAGTCAGGACACTCAACACAGAGAGGGTATTTCGGCAAGTATTTCTAAATATTTTTGTAACTTTCTTTTCTTTAATGTATCTGGTACAGGGTCTCACTACGCAGCTTGGCCTGGTAGTGATCCTCCTGTTTTCAGCCTCCAATACGCCGGGATTAATGCGCCACCACTTCCAGTTTTGGTGACCAGCATGATGTACCTGGGGGGGCACCGGCGAGACACTGGCAAATATTTTTAAACTATGATGAAAGGTCAATGGTGTGTTTGGCACTAATAGTTTGATTTTGCCCAAATATTCAGTTTTTAAAAACTGTGATTTACTTGTGAGCAGCCTTTATCCGCCACATTTTTGAGCCTGTGGTTTTCACATCCGGTTAAGCCACTCAGTACAACTGGTGAATAACTGCAGAAAAAAAATGTCATGACATTACACTGGACGATAACTAAATAGTAATTGGTAGAATTCGGAGGCAAGACTTTAGGGTGAAAGTTCTAAACAAATGATAAGAAGTGCCTTAAGAACCATCTGAAAGATAGACAGGAGGATCGATGTGAGTCCCCGGCCCGCCTAGGCTGCACAGTGACTTCAAGGGCAGCCTAAACTGCACAGTGAGACCCTGTTTCAAAACATAAAAACAAAACAAATGGAAAGAAATTTTTTAAAAATGTATTTAGCACAGGGTCTCACTATACAGATTGGACTCATAGTGATCCTGCTGTTTTTAGCCTCCCAAGTGCTGGGATTACAGGTGTGTTCCACCATGCCCAGGGGCGTCAAGGCCAGCCTGAACTGCATAGTGCTACAGTCTCAAAAAAAAAAGTCCAAAAAAGAGAAGTGAGCAAGCAGACAGTCTCTTCCAGCGTAGCAAATGCAGGATCTTGTTCAGTGACCTTGGGTGGGTGGCTGAACGGGTCTGGACCATTGTTTCCACCTGAAAACCCCGAGGAATTGTGGGCACTGTGGAGCTTGCCCCGGATCGGCCCGTTTCGGCCCAGCCTGCTCATGACGGCATCTTCTCTGAGGTAGAACCGCAGGCTCTGTGGTCAGCCAGCCTGTCAGTATCCCATCCCATGACACTGCTTTTGAAAATTATGCGTGCCTGCCACTGGTTATATCAATGTGCTTCTGGTACAGGGCTGGGTGACTTTCCATCCTCGCAAAGGTATGCAGTGAGGCCTTTGAAATTGCTGGCAACCCCTGCCTGCTCTGTTCTGATGTAAGCAATAAAATAAACAGTCCCATTTTTTATTCCTGCAAAAATAAATAAGCAAGCAAATGAGGCAGACGCCAGCCTACATTCGCAAGTGGCATCTTTCTGAGCTTGAAGGAAACGTGGATTTCATTTCAGGAGCCCTGGGGAGCTCCTACAGAGTCTGCTGGTCACCTGGTACTACCTAGGCCTGGCATGGAGTGAGTCCAAGAACTAATCTGGAAGAATCTGCCTTCCCAAGCACAGCCTATGCACTTGGACTGGAGGGCGAGGCCAGCGCCCGGGGTTGGGGGGTGAGGGAGCGGGGTGTGGGGGAGGTGGGGGTCGAGTCGTGCACATTACCAGGCAGGTAGCGCGAGTGCTTCAGGTAGTGCTGCTTGGCTGCCGCCCTCAGCGTGGGCGTGTCGCGCCGCTGGCCGGAAGTCTGTGTGGGCGCGCTACCTCCCGTGCCCACCGACTCGGCTGGCTTCAGGTCCAGGATGCTCTCAAACCTGCAGCAAGAGAGCACGCAGCGGCAGTCACTAGGGGCTCTAGGACGCAGGGTCCACAAAGGCCATGGCCCATGGCAGCGACACTTGCCTGCAGAGAGCGTCCTCGCTCTGTCTCTTCTTGTTTTTCAGGTCGGCCCTGGTTAGAGTCGGACTGAAGTCCAAGTCGTCCACGTCGGCCCAGTCGTCAGAATCCTTTGTGGCCCTGGAGATGAGGCCCCACCTTCTCCTGCTCTTGGGCTTGATCTCCCCGTTCCTGGGCTCCAGGCCAGCGAGGATTTTCTGTGTGTGCCAGCAAAGGGAGGAAAGGCAACCCCGGGTATTAATGGAGGTCACTTGTGAGTCCACTCCCTCGTGGGCCCACCTTCCTCGTCAAAAGGCAGCCGTGGGAGCCGCGCTCTACCTCTACCCTACCTGCCCGGGTTGTCATCGGTGAGGGCCTCAGACACTCGGGCGTCTCCTCAGGCCCTCCAAGGCGGCCGAGTCTCACTGGGCCTCATCCTGAAGTGTTAACAGGATGTCTTCCTCAGAGCAGAGATGAGGGAGAGGGCTACCGTCTGGCCATCTCGTTCACTTATAGAAACCAAGGTGCACTGGCCCTGCCTTTCCAGGGGATCTGGACGCGATCACCTAACTGACCAGCATGGGGGTGGGGTGGGCACGAAGCGTGTGGCCCGGGGGAGCAGGAACGAGCTGGGGAGCATGTCATAGTGGGCACCAGCCGACAGGAAGAGGTCTTTGAAATTTGATTTTGCTTTTTGCTTTACTAGGGATTAAACCCAATACCTTGGTACTGAGCTGCATTCTGTCTCAGGGTCTTACTAAGTCACTCAGTTGTCCAGGCCCTATGGGGACATGTGATCCTCCTGCATCAGCCTCCCAGAGTGCTAGGACTCAAGGTGTCAGACAGCCAGCATTATAAAGCTGTGGCAACTGTAACCTCTTGTCAGGCTATCCTCCTATTCAACATTCACTGTCCCCTTTTGAAAAGCAGCCCAAGAATAGAAAGACACCCGAGAGCCCAGCATTCACACCCATGTGCATGCAGCAGGAGGCTGATCGGCAGCCTGTTACGTATGAGTTTAGCAGCCTGTGATTTTCAAAATATCTTCACAAATATCACACCCTCCGGTCCTCATGAACAACCCTGTGGGGGCAAGAGATGTACTGTGCCCAGGAGTACTATGCTGACCCTGTGTCAGCAGAGGTTGAGGAAATGGTGATCAGCCCTGAGCTCGAAGCACGTGCCGGGGACTTTTCTAAATTCTCAAGTGCTGGCTTACTGGGTCTCCCAAATCACCACATAGGGTGGGTTCTGCTATCATTTATCTTTGTCATACGGATGACAAGAAGGACAGAGAAGCCACAGAGCCTGTGCAGTCACAGAGCTCCTGAGCAGCACAGCTGAGACTGAGCCCCTGGCCACGAGGCACAGCTATGACCTCTGGCCCACAGCTACCAGCCAGGGCCACTGTTATCAGGAGGTGAAGTGAGAGCTCGAATTTAGGGCTACCCCTAGGGCCCTTTCACAGTCCTTCGGCATTGCAGAGGTGAATGTGTTACACTGAGGCCTTATTCCCTGAAAAGGAAATGTGTGACCTAAAAGGTGTGGTCAGAAGGGAATGAATGAGTGAGACTGGAAGCACCCAGGCGAGCTCTGAGCTCTCCACACTTACCGACTGAGGGTTCTTGCTGTGGAGGGACGGGAAGAGCTGCGGGCTTGGCTTGTCCTCGTGTAGGCGGCCTGGGGCATCTGTCCTGCAGGCCTCTGCTTTGTAGGGGCACAGGAGCTGTGGAGGGGCCTGGCCCGCCAGGTGCTGCCGGGCAGAGATTCGTGCATGCGGCTTGGGCGGGGGCTGGGTGGGAGGGGCTGGCTTGATGTGTGGGCCTGCCTTTTCCAGGATGTCCTTCGGTGGCTTTCCTGAGTCCGGCAGGCTCTGGGAGGTGATGCCCAGCAGGTGCCCGAGCTGGAAGTAGGGATAGCGCAGGGCCTGGGGTGACGACAAGGAGGGGAGAGTGTGTCATCCCAGGCACAGAGCTGTCCGAGGAGCACTGTCACTAGGAACTGAACCTAAGCCAGCAGCAAGGTGACGACACCCTCCTCCGCGATGCCCTTGTGACGTCCTCACTAGTACACTGTGACGTTTACACACTGGGGGCAACACTTAGATTGTTTGGATAAAGAACCAATTGCAAAAATAAGTAAATAAAAAACAAACAACAACAACAACAAAAAGAGCCAATTGCACTGTGATGCCTTTGGAGATGCCTGCCGGCTCCACACAGACCCAGCTTTGGAACTCGCTGTGTGTCTTTGATGTCACCCTTCTGCAAAAAATGTAAAACAGGAAAGCCAGGCGTAATGACACCGGGAGACACAGAATGTACAAAATAGGCAGGCCCGCCTGCTTTCGCCCCAGCAGTGTGGTCAGTGTGATTAACAAGATACAGGGAACCCTTCCCTAGCGTGACGCATGGAGGCCAGTGCCCGTGTTCTGGACAGGCAGAGGTTAATTGGGTCTTAGTTCTTCTGAAATATGTTCTGTATTCTTGTGTCCTTTTAGAATCACCTAAAAACAATAGTATTGCGTGATGAGAATCGACAATGCTTATAAGCCAGGGTTGCTAAGTGCTGATGGACACAGGGGTCGTAGCAAGAGTCCTGGACTCCAGTATCTAACTGGGGATGCCTTCTATGCAGTCCCAGGCGGTTTTGCAAGTCTAGAACGATATGGAGTATTTTTAGCTTTCTGAGTATTTTAAAAAGCATATTAGTTTCTTGGCTGCCTATGATAGAACGTTTTTATTTTCATCTCTCGCGTGTATCCTTTAAGGAGTCAGCAGAAACCTTCCCCACTGCCCTGGAACCGTCTGTGAATTTCATTATGGAAAGTGCACTTCTGGGACCTTTCCCGCTCTCTCAGCCAGCCAGGGCCAATGGCAGCGTCTGGGCCTCGTGCTCTGAGCTCCCGCAGAGGTGCTCTGCACTCCTGATCCCGCCTGCAGCTGTCTCCAGTTACACAAACCCTCACAGCACGCTGGCACTTCATTTACCTAGTGCCACCACTCCCAGTAGCCCAAAGCCCGTGATTAGAACTGGTCAGCTATTTGATCGCCTGGGCAGCGTGGTCATCCCTGAGACAAGTGGAGAAGGGGCCAGACACATGCACCGTAGAAGGGCTCGCAGATGGCCGGGCACGCCTCACTCCGGTGCCCTTACTGCCTAACCTCAGGAGCAGGGGCTTAGTTGGAAGCCCTGCTTCTCCACACCAGCACTGCAGCTGGTGGCCCTATCTGTACCAGCTATCGGGGCAAATCTCTTAACTCAAAGTTCCTAAGATTGCTTTCTTACCTAAAGAAATGAAAACAAACACATCTGTCTCATGGACTCTTCATCAGGTTTAAATCACATAAAACACTGTAAAGCCATCTGCAAAATATACAGTGCTATGACTGCAGCCGCAGGTGGTAGCCAGGCTGCGCCTCAACATCCTCCCAGGTCACCCACACAGTGAGCAAGGGAGCTTTACAAGGTAAGAAGTTACCTTTCCACAGCCAGCACTGCCTTACGACCAGACCTCTACAAGACTGCTCCGAGAACACAGACCACTGCAGGTTCACGCATAATCTTCACTCATAGAAAAGATGTTTGGAAACATTCTCCAGTGAGCCAGCCAGATAGCTCAGCAGGCTATAGTGCCTTCTTTCTTTTTGTCTTTTTGAGACAGGGTCTCCATATACAGTTCAGGCTGGCCTTGAGCTCATTTTTGTAGCCCAGGCTGGTCTCAAACTCACACTGATCCTCCTGCCTCAGCCTCCCACGTGCTGGGATTATAGGCATGTGCCACCACATCTAGCTTACAGTGTCTTCTTAAGGGCTGGCTAAATAGCCAGCCTGCAAGCAGGCTCAGGGGCCTGAGGTTGGATCCCCAGGCCTGCCTTGCTAGCCCCACTCCTGGAAGCGCCCTGAGAGGGCAACTGAGGCTGGGTGTGGTGGAGCGAACCTGTAATCCCAGCTCTTGGGAGGCTGTAAACAGAATCACTACAAGTCTAAGCTGCACAGTAAGAGCCTTGTAGGGCCTGCGAGATGGTTCAGCGGTCTAAAGTGCCTGCTTAGGAAAGCTTAGGCAACTGCAGGGACTGTGGTTCAATCCCCGGCACCACATGCTGCACCAGTCCCACCCCCAGGGCAGTCTGAGCCCGCCATTAAAAAAAAAAAAAAGTAAGACCCTGTAGACCCTGCACTAAATACATAAAAAAAAAAACCCAAAGACTGATCCACTAATTTTCATTTGCATATACGGTGATGTATTACATAACCTGTATATTAATTCTTACACTGCCTATATTATTTAATCTTAAATACTTTGATGATCTACAGTAAGTACCGAAGTTCTTTAACTTCTTGCCCCATATCCATTTCCCATGTAATTTATAAAATTTGTTCAGAATTAGACATGAATTTCCTAAGACATGAAACGAAAGGAACTGGAAGAAAACCTGACTGGCTGCTGGTCGTTTCTTGGGGTCCCACTGAAGCAGGTCTCTCAGGAGCTGAATGGCCTCGCTGCTAGCGTTTGGAATCAGCGTCTTCAAGTTATTGGGTATGCACTGGGGCCAGCGGAAGTTCATGGCGCTCGAAAGCTGGTAGCCCTCAGGCCAGTCCGTCTGGAAGAAGGAAGAGGCAGCAAGTCTTGTTAAGCCCGCGTTGTTGCTGGCGTGACGCGGCCCCGTGTGTCCTCCTGCGGAGGCAACGCTGTCATGGCCCACCCACGTTCCCCACTGCGGCAGCGCGAGGGATGAGACACCGGGCCATACTGATGAAGAGGCTCAGGAAAAGAGCGGCTTTGTCACCACCGTGTTTACAGGCCTTACGTAAGGTGGCCCGCCCCTTGAGATTTGGGGATTGAAGCAGATTAGTATTTCCCCAACTGTGTTCCACGAGGCAGAAGTTTCAGAGACCACTAATGAGCTCTTTCGTTTAGGAAAACAAAACAAAACAACATGCTTGTTCCTGCTTAAAGGAATTTCTAAACCCTGCCTAGATCCCACCAGATCCTGACTTCATCATTCAGAACACCTGTGCTGAGAAGACCAGCAGGAAAGATAGCTGCTCCCGCCTGGGCACCCAGCACCCACCTGTCGAGTTGGGGTGCCCGTCCAGAGATGCACTCAGTGGGGTGGGAACCTGGCACACCCGGGCAACGCTCTTTGAGGCTCCTGCTGGTTCTTGGTGCCGCTGTGCAATGCACTGTGTGTGTGTGTGTGCAACCGGGGATTGAACTCAGGCCCTCAGGCAAGTGCTTATTCTACTGAGCTGCCTCTCCAGCCCCTCCTCTGCCTAGTTCAGAGTGCAGTACAATCACTGCAGATAGATTACTGGCCAGGATTTACTGACCAACAGCTTAGGCAAAGAGAGGGATGGAAGGCAAAACAGAAGCGCTGGGTGGGCCAGTGAGGCAGCTCAGTGGTCTAAAGCACTTGCTTAGGCGAGCTTAGGTAAGCGCAGGGACCATGGTTCCATCCCTGGAACCACATGCCCTGGAGCCAGGGTGGGCTCAGCTGGCCACAAAACAAACAAAAGAACAGCTTGGCCTCTGCGACTCCAAGGGAACCCCAGGCAAACTGGGGTATGGACAAAGGAAGCACCTGGTATGGCAAGGGAAAAGTCTTTTAAAAACAGTTCTTCATTTTTCTAAATGTTTTTGAGACAGGGTCTCACGAAGGTCCAGCCTGGCCTTGAACTCACTTTGTAGCCCAGGCTGGTCTCAAACTCACAAGGATGCTCCTGCCTCAGCCTCCAGAGTGCTAGCATAATGGGTGTGTACCACCAGGACTGGCTAAAATGCTATTTTTATTTTTTTAAACTTTGTGTTATGGCCGGCTCAGCCTGCCTGGCGGGTGGGGCTGGCACTGTACGTGGTACTGGGGATTGACCTGCGGTCCCTGCAGTTGCTTAAACTTTCCTAAGCAGGCAGGTGCTTTAGACTACTGAGCCATCTTGCTGGCCCTAAAATGCTATTTTAAATGAACAGATTCTGAGGTGATAATAAGGGCAATGGGGTTGGAGGGCAATTCCCAAGCAGCTGTAAAATAGGGATGCGGTGGCTTCTGAAGGTGTGAAGTGTTGAGCCCACAGGAACAGGGAAGCTCCGCAGAGGAGGTGAGGCGGTGTGCGGCGGAAGAGTGGCCACGACAGAGGTCCCACTTACACGAGGAAGGAAGAAGGGAAGCAGCCACGTCCAAGGACGTGGGCGTGGAAGGTGGCCGCACTCAAGAGAAGGAGTCTAGAAAGGGCAGCTGCTCAGAAATGCCAGTGCTACCCAGTGCTGGGGGAGAGGGAGCCTGGCATGCCACCGGCGAGAGCTCACAGGCCTCCGTTCGTACCTTTTTTGGTGTCCCCAACACTTGGCAAATTTTGAATATCGTGTCGATCTCACTGGCCCCAGGGAAGAGTGGCCTGAGGGTGTACACCTCCGCCATGATGCAGCCCACGGCCCAGATGTCAATGGGGGAGCTGTAGCTGGTGGACCTCAGCAGGACTTCCGGAGCCCTGTACCTGGAGGGACAAAGTTAGCTGCAGCTCTCGCTTCTGCGGGTCAGAAAGTAAGCTAAGTGCGGAGCGATTCTCAGCACGGCTTCGTGTGTCTGTATCCGCTCTCGCCCTAGCACAGCGAGGTGCAAGGACCGGGAAACCTGGAGACTGCTACGGCGGCTGCTGGCGCGGCTTCCGCACGCATGCTGCGCGAGCCGAATGCTTCTCTAGGGCACCTTTGAGACACATGGAGGGAGCGACAGTTTGGAAGACAGAGAGGACAGAAAGGAAGGGAAAGTACATTGAGCCTGTGCAAGGGTCACTGGTTGTGCCAGGCAGCCGGTTTAAATGAATTCCTAGGGTTTGAAAGTTTTAACCTAGCAACTAAAGGGCTCTTCACACAGGTCTTCAGAGAACCGCTCACATAACTCTAGGGGAAAATGTTACTGGGAGGATCTACAGATAGAGTCCCATACCTTGGAAACACATAATGAGTTTCCTTTTACAATCATCTGCCACATGAGTCCTTGACCTCACCCTGCGTCCACGCACCTACTACCGCGTCTCAGACTGCAGTCCTGCATGTTTATGGCTGGCCTCATTCTCAGCAAGGTGATGTCCTTAGGAAGAAGTGTGAGTGAAGGTGTGTAAGAAAAACAGCGCTCACCACCTAGTAGACACGTAGTCCGTGTAGGGAGGCCTGGATCGGATCTCTCGGGCCAATCCGAAGTCTGCAATTTTCACCAGTTCTGGTCCCATGCAGAGGAGATTCTCGGGCTTCAGGTCCCGGTGGAAGAAGCCTGTGGAGACCAAGGGGCGGCAGATGCAGGTCTGCCTCCGTGTGACTCTACACGTTGCTTTCCCCTTTTCCATAGCAGCCATAACTGTCAACAGCCAGAGGCTGTGTCCTTGGGGGGCGTTGACTGGACCAGAAGGGCTCTGAGCTCCTCAACAGATGCATACATGGAGGCACTGATCCCTTAAGAGGGTATTGGGAGGTGGAGTCTTTAAGAAGTGGGGCTTCCCTGGCGTAAGCGGGCCGCTGGAGAGGCGCTTGTAGTGGTTTACACATAAGATGTTCTCCAAAGGGGGCTGGCTAGAGAGCCCGGCTGATTACGGCACCTGCTTAGGCAGACACAGGGGCCAAGGGTTCCATCCTCAGCCTGCCACGTTGGCTTTGCCTCCAGGGTGCACTGAGATGGTGACTGAGCCTGGGAGTGGTGGCATTCACTCGTGATCCCAGCACTTGGGAGGCTGAAGACAGGAGGATCACTACGAGTCAAATCTATGTAGTGAGACCCTGTAGACCCTATACTAAATATATAGGGAAAAAAAGGAGTTCTCCAAGAGTGTCATGTGTTCAGAGCTGGGGCTTTTGGAAGGTGACAGAGCCACGGAGCGCTGGACTCATTGGTGGGTTAATCCCTTGGTGAGTTCACGGCTGATGGTGTGGCTAGGAGTTCTCATTAGAGGGTGTCACTGGATGGGTCTGGTTGGCTATATTTTTTTTTTTTAAAAAAAAATTTTATTTTATTTATTATTTTTATTCTTGTTTCAGAACCTTTGTTTATTCATTCATTTTTATGGCCGGCTCAGCCCGCCCTGAGGGCAGGGCTGGCGCAGCATGTGGTGCCGGGGATCGAACCACAGTCCATGAAGCTGCCCAAGCTTTCGAAGCAGGCGCTTTAGACCGCTGAGCCATCCTGCCGGGCCCTGGCTGGGTATATTCTCGACTCCGGTTGACCCTTTCTTCTACTTTCTAGCAGCCAAGGCTGGAGCAGCTTACCTCTGCTGTGCCCTTCCCCCACACTATTTCTGCCTTGGACCCAGCTCGCCTCCTTTAAGTCTCAGGTGCTGGGCATTTTGTTCCAGCAATGAGAAAGTGACTAATGCAGAAAATCAGCACCACGAGTGGGCTTGCCGCTATGACTGTGCCAGACCTCGAGGCTCAGAAGCCTCTGGAATCGGTTCATGGGAGGAGGTTAGGAAGATTTGGAAGGGCTGGCCAAGTGGTCCATTGGACTAAAGCTCCCGCAAGGGGGTGCAGCGGGGACTGGGGTTCTATACCCAGGCCTGCCCTGCCAGCCCCGCCCCCAGGGCATGCTGAGACTGTAACTGAGACTGGGCCTGGTGGCGCGCACCTGTAATCCCAGCTCTTGGGAGGCTGTGAACGGACAGATCACCACGAGTCCAATCTAGTAGTGAGACGCTGAACACCCTGTAGACCCTTCCCTAAAATACAGAGAAAGAAAGAAAGAAAGAAAGAAAGAAAGAAAGAAAGAAAGAAAGAAAGAAAGATAGGAAGGAGGAAAGATCTGGAGTGCTATAAACAGAGTTTTACAAAGTCCTAGAGTGCTAGGACAGAATTTGATGGGTGATTCCGGTTAGAGCTCAGAAGACCAGAATGCTGGTAGGAGAACAGACCCCACCCCAAAGCTTAGCCTCAGGAGGCTCCAGCTGGGAACTCTGACCGCTGGAGGAGAGGCCATGTGCATTATATTCTGACAGGAAATTTGTCTGCTTTGCCCATGTTCTGAGATTCTGTAGGAAGCTGAGAAAGAGTGGTGGGCTAATTAATCTGGAGAAGTTTTTTTTTGGTTTTTGGATTTAAGGGAAGGGTCTACAGGGACAGGGTGTCAGGATCTCACTACTAGATGGGACTTGTAGTGACTCGCCTGTTCACAGCCTCCCAAGAGCTTGGATTATAGGTGTGTGCCACCAGGCCCAGTCTCAATTGCCATCTCAGCACATCCTGGGGGCAGGGCTAGCACAGCAGGTCCAGGATCGAACCCTGGCCCCTAGGCCTGTTTGCAGGTGCTTTAGTTTGCTGAGCCATTTGGCTGGCCCTAATCTGAAGAAAATTTTAAGCCAGCTCTTTATTCAGGGTTTGGCATTGATACTGCTGGCTGATTTTGGCCAGATTTATATCAAAAATGAAAAGAAATGGCCAGGCCCCACTGGCTGCAGCCTTAAGGATATACACACAAAAATTCCTTTGGAAGACTTGGCCGTGCTCATTCACAGCCACCCCGGAAAGTGTTCTCTTATAAGTTCAGATATCCAGGAGCTAAGGGGCTGTTGCACCCAGGGCTCGAAGGGACCCGCAGCTGCTGCACGAGCTGGTGGCAGATCTTGGTGTCATCCGCATGATGCTGGTTTTCTGGCATGCCAGATGCAACCAACAGTTATGTGGTCCCGAGTGGCAGGCATCTGCTTAGATTCTGGAAGGCCTGGGAGGCCAGGCTATGTGCCCCAGAGAGGGAGATGTGTGAGCCTGTAAAAACAAAGCCCTGCAATATAGAGTCCAGGAAGTTGGAGAAGCCAGGCAGACAGAACGTCCACTGAGGAGAGCCTGAGGGAGCGTGCAGAGCCATCCCAAGAGCAGGCCATTAGCGTCACAGGGGCACTGCTGCTCAAGCTCCGTGGAGCTCACCTCTTGCTATGACCTGCCCTAGGTGCTGAGCATAGAGGCATGCTATTTAACATTTGCTCTGCGTGGTCTGGTTCCTTTCTGTCTCCATACTTTTCTGTTTAGGAATGGCAGTGCTTCCGTGTAACGCTGCACACTGCCAGTGCTTTCACTTACAGGGACTCCCAGCTAAGAGTCCGTCTGGAATCTCAGAGGACACGCTGGATCCAGACTTTTCTGCAATGTTGAAGATGTCAAGACTTTTGCCAAGTCTCAGAGAGGCACTAAATGAGTTTGCATGAAGACATGGACCTGGGTCTGTGGGGAGCTGGGGCTGAACGTCAGGGCTTAGATGTGCAGCGCCCTCCAGCAGGCTCGTGTGCTTAGAGGTGGGGCTTGGGGAATGTGCCTGGGTTATGGGAGCACTACGCTGACCAGGGGATCAGCCCATGGTGGAGTTCAGAGGCCAGCGTGCAGTGGGCTCCCTGGGGGTCGGCCCCACTGGGGTGTGTTCTCAGCCCTGGTTTCCCTCTGTCTCTGTCCCTCTTGCTTTCTGGCTGCAGTGGGCTGGGCAGTTTTTCTCTACCACGCCGCTTCAGCCAACTACCAATTGAACCATGATCCAAAATTACACTCGCCTCCTTCAGGCTGTAGGTGTTGGGTATTTTGTCACAGCTATGAGAAAGTGACTAACAGTGCCGGGGAAGGATCTATTTTGCCTCTGGTCCCTTTTTTCCTGTTTCCTGGCTTCCATAAATTAAGCAGCTTTCTTCCTCCCACAGGCCAGAAGATGTGGGAGCCTGTGACTGTGGTGTGAACCTCTGAAACCAGGACTCACTGGAGATGAAACCTTGCCACGTGCCCCCGGTAGGCCTGGGCTGGTGACCCTCCTGCCTCAGTCTCTCTAGTGCTGAGATCACAGGGATGTGCCACCGGCTCTCCTACTTTCAATCTGATTTTCTCAGGTATTCTGTCACAGCAATAGAATGCTGACCAGCCTCAAGGCTCAGCTAACTTCGAGTCCTTTGAAGGACAGGCATCATTCCTACCCTGCCCCAGTCAGCCAGGAAGACCCTGAGACTAAGCCATTTGGAAAAGCGGTATCTTATGGATACTGACCTTGCATGACAGCAGAAACACAAAGAGCAGCACACGCACTCATCACCTAGCACCTGAGAAGTATGGCTCAGCAGGACAGCGAGGCATTCTGCTCTTCCCTGTGGAGCCACACCACCTCTGGAGGGAAGCACACCGGCCCCGAGCAGAAGCCCTTTGTCATCAGATGAACTGTCACTTTTTTTCCCCTCCCTGTATTTCGGGCAGGGACTATAGGACACTTAGGGTCTCACTAAGATGATCAGACTCATAGTGATCCTCCTGTTTTCAGCCTCCTAGTGCTGGGATCACAGGTGCCCATGCCATCATGCCCAGTCTCAATCGCTGTCTCAGTGTGCCCCGGGGGCGGGGCTGACATAGCAGGCCTGGGGATCCAACCCAGGCTCTTGCGTGTGCCTAAGCTAGTGCTTTAGTCCGCTGAGCTATCAGGCCAGCCCTTGTCTGATCAGATGAAATACCTGGCCTGTGCTAATGGAAATGCCAGCCAGCTGCCCCGTGCAGCCTGTCCCCAAGCCCGCCTTAAAGGCATGGTCCATACCGTCTCATCTAAAGGGACTATGAGAGAACTTCTCTCTGGCCTTCACATAATTTCAGTCTGTTGTTACCTCGGGGAAGCCCTGTGTGTTCTCTGCTCATATTTCACAGCCCAGCATTGAACCTGTGACCTGTGTCTTCTACTAAAATAAAACTTGTTGGTGGGGTTAAACTCACCATGAGGTAAATCATCTGTGCCCCATTTAGCTTTTGCCTCTTCATGCTTCCAGTTTTTAATTTATTTTACCTTCTTGTACTATGCAATTTTTGTTAGATCATTTTAAACCCTTTGAAACATATGGGAATCTAAACATGCTAATAAAATGAGAAGCCATGGGCCCAGCAGGATGGCTCAGTGGTCTAAAGCGCCTGCTTAGGGAAGCTTAGGCGGCTGCAGGGACCGCAGTTCGATCCCCGGCACCACTTGCTGCGCCAGCCCTGCCCTCAGGGCAGGCTGAGCCGGCCATAAAAATAAACAAACAAACAAAAGTTCTGAAACAAGAAAAAAAATAAATAAAATTAAAAGCCAGGCGTGGTGGCTCACGCCTGTAATCCCAGCACTCGGGAGGCTGAGGCAGGAGGAT
>PVJA010012283.1:0-52354 GCA_004027025.1 Myocastor coypus
AAAAAAAAAAAAATCCTTAATTACAATGCATGGAATGCAGAGCTAGATTGGTGAGATGAGCTTTAGGAGGCTTAGATTCAATAGCCTCCAACATCACAAACTTCACTGGTGGCCCACTGCAGTTGCAAAACCTTTGACTGTGTATGTATCTGCTTCCTCTTAGTCCAAAGAGAAATATATTCTTTCCTTTTTTTTTTTTAAGCAACATCAATAGGGAGGTGGGTCATGCCTGCACACTGTACTCTGTAGAATGATTGTGAGGACAATATGCAATATGTCAACTTTCAAAGAAAGGAAAGGGGAAAAGAAAAAAAAAAGTAATGTGGATTTAGAAAGGTTAATGTTTAATTGTTTGATCAATCTTATATACCTATATGTATTAATCTAAACTGATCTGATGATGAAAATATGTAATATAACCATTGTTAAATTTAAACAATAAAAAATTGAAAAAACAAATAAAAATTATAAAGCACATCATGAAAATAATGGCTGTTGAAGGAGGGAAGTTACTTAATTTTTTTTTTAAAATTGCACTGGTCTCTATAAGTTAGAAGATGTTTTCATGATCATTAAATGATTTTTTACATTTTTATGTATTTAGTACAGAGTCTACAGGGTCTCACTACACAAATCAGACTAGTAGTAATTCTCCTGTTTTTTAGCCTCCCAAGTACTGGAATTACAAGCGAGCACAACTATACCCAGTCTCAATCATTGTCTCAGCACTCTCCAGGTGTGGGGCCAGCATCACAAGCCTAGTATGGAACCCTAGTCCCTATTTTTGCCTAAGCAGGTACTTTATCCCATCTGGCTAGCCGATTTCACAACTACTTTTAAGGCCAGTTTGAGTTAGGATTCTGAAATAAATAAGATATCTGTGGGTGTAGAATAGGCTTAAAAGTGATTTCATTGCATACTAACTGAACAGCATTTGAGTGAAGCCCAAGGCCAAGCTTTACCTTCAGTGGTGGAAGTTAAGATGGCAGTTCTGTTTTTGCTCTGGGCAATGACTAGGAGGGGCCTTGGGTAGTCTCATGGCTTAGGCAAATGGCCCATGTTTAATCTCGGTAGAAGTTACATGAATGTGATCCCTTTGTAAAAATTCGTAAACTACTTACTTAAGATTTCTGTACCTTACTATATGTGACATTTCAGCTTGAAGGTTTACCAGAACAATGAAAGGGCCCTGCCAGTCCACTGAACCTAATTGTTTAAAAAGTTATCCTTAGGAAGAAAATTAACAAACAAAACAAAAACAAAAGCAGACTAAAATAAGTATAAGGATGGTTACTAGATCTTGGATGAGAGGAAACAAACCCACAAACTTTGCTGGGAACAATGGAGAACAAATAACTATGGAATGGATTACAGATTATATTATGGAATTATTTTTAATTTCTTAAGTGTAATAGGTATAGGTATACAATTCTTAGAAAATTCGTACTGACAGGACAGATTTCTCAGCAGCCAGTGTCCATGGTGCCATGATTTCTGATCTCAGGATGTCTGATATTCCTGGTCTTCACACTATGGGTCTTGAAGTCATATCTTTTCTGTAGCAATGTTGCTGCTGCCATCAGAGACCTCAGTGCCCTGGATGCTCACCTCACTGAAAAGTGCCACCTGACTTCTGAATACCAGTGCTGCCCAAGGACACACAGTCCCTAAGTAACAGCTCGGCACGGCAGTGGTCTCTGCCACCATTGGCGTTCATGTCTGCTATGCAAGAGGGCATGTGCTTTGTGCTGTACCCTCTTAATCACTGTACAACCATGCCACCAGAACACCTCTGTGGGGTTTAAGCCCCCACGCCCCATGTAAATCCAGGTCACCACAATGTTATACCACTGCCACCACAAACCCCTGTAATCTGAACCTCAGAGGCACAAAAGACACTGCTGACGGTGATTGAAAGTGGAAGACATTATACATAGGCTACATTTTTCTGCCAATTTATCTCCAAAACCAAAACTTCTAATGAATGGACACTTTATGAGGCATCTAAATAAAAACATTTTTCCCTATGTAGTCTACTACATGTCATTAGAAGAAGTAACCACTACATAAATATATATAGTTTTGAATTTAGGGACGTGAATAAGACAGAAGCGTGAGGCCACAGGAGAACACAGTAGGTTTCCAGAAACAGACCACAGCATAGAGGAAATCTATGAAAACTTGAGTGGAATTCAAAACACTAATCCTAAGAAAAACTCCAAGATATCAGAGAATGCAGAAAGATAATTAAACAAAATGATGAGAGTAATTCATAATTTTGATGAGGAATTCAGCAAAGGGGAATAACTATATACATATATGTATATGTGTGTATATATATATATACAGTATATATATATATATATATATTTATATATATATACTGTATATTCAAGTTTATATAGTTTTTTTGTGTGTGTATCTTTTTTGAGACGGGGTTTCAATATAGAGCTCAGGCTGGCCTTGAACTCAGTTTTGTAGTCCAAGCTGATCTCCAACTCTCACCAATCCTCCTGCCTCAACCTCCCAAGTGCTGGAATTATAGGCATGTGCCACCACACCCAGCTACAAGTGTATATATAGTATTTATATAGTATTTATTCAAGACAGGCCTTTGAGCTGGAACCGAGCAAATGAAACTGACAACTAAGAGTATCAACAATAGAATAGGACAAGTAGAAGAAATAATCTAGTGAAAACAGTTCACTAGAAACATCCCAGTGAGATTCACATTGGTGGGAGTGAGCGGTGAAGAAAGCATAGGACATTCACTGCATATTAGTAAGTGAGTACATTTTGCATTAGGAGATTTCTGTAGAAGAAAAGGGAAAACAATGACGATGCACTCAGTGAAATAAGGCCTACTATTTTTTCCCCAATTTTTGAAAGAGATCTGGACATTCAGACCCAAGAAGCTCTAACAATGCCAAAGACCCTTTCCATGGCATATGAGTCAAACTCTCCAAGTTAAAGACAAAGAGTCTATGCTAAAAGTAGCAATAAGAAACAGGCAAGTCACGTTCAAGGAAATGTCTAATTAACTGACAGCGTATGTGTATCTGTCAGCTGAATCCTCCTAGACCAAGAGAGAATAGGATGATATATGCAAAATCGGAAAAGAAAGAAGCTGACAATTCCTATAGCAAAAAAACTAACCTTGAGGAATGAGGGAAAATAAAGCCTTTCCCAGGAGGGTTAAACCTGGGAGACGTCCTCAGAACCAGCCTTGTAAGAAATGTGAGGGAATCCTAGGAATGAGCAGATGACAACCACCAGCCAGAAAGGGCATGAAAGAGGACAACTCAGGGCTAGAGCCGACAAGCAAGTGGGGAAAAAAATCAAGTGTCTACAGAAGAACACCAAATCATCAAGCTAAACAAGAGAGACACGAACAAACAATTAGGAGGACAATTAACAAAATGATTAAGATAAATTTTCAACTACTAATAACTGTTGAAATAAACAGCTAAATGCTCTTTCTGTGTCAGTCCATTATCTATTATGGAAAATTTTTAATTTTTTTTAAAAATTTATTTTGGTATAGGGTCTCACTATGTACCTCAGACTGATAGTGATCTTCCTGTTTTCAGCCTCCCCAGCTCTGGGATTATGTAACCACTCCACATTCCAGTGGTCTGCTCAGTGCTCCTGGGGGCGGGGCTGGCATTGCCTGTGGTGCTGGGGATCAAACCCCGGTTCCTGCACTTGTCTGGGCAAGCATTTATACCACTGAGCTTTCTTGCCAACCCTAAAACTTTTCTTAATACAACATACTATAACCTATGAGATACAGCAAATGAACTACTGAGGACCATGTCTAGACCAATAAACATCTCCATCAAAAAGTCAGGACTTACAAATAAACAATTTAATAATGTGCTTCAAGGATATAGAAATGCAACAACAAGTGAAACTTCCAATTGGAAAAGGAAAAAAAGAATAAAATTCAGATTACAAATATATAAATTTTAAGACTTCAAAAAGCCAACAAAATGTAGTGGGGTTTTTTGAAAAAATAAAGCCATAAACATTTAGCTGTATCAACAGAGGAAAAGGAACGTTCAAATATAAAAATAGAAGTGAAAAGAATACAACAATAGAAATGCAAAAATTTCAACTACTATAAAAATTTATATGCCAATAAATTGGAAAACAAAATAAATGAATACCTAGACACACAACCCAACAAGAACGGGTAAAAATTATCATTTCTAAACAGATCAACACTGAGCAGTGAAACTGCAGCAGGATCAAAGATGTAGCTCAGTGGCGAAATGTTTAGCCAGCACATGCGACCCTGAGTTCAATCTTCGGACCAGGTGAAAAAGAAGTGTATGATTTGTCAGGTGCATTGACACACCTGAATCCTCAGCTACCTATTTAGGAGGCTGAGGCCAGGATGATAGACTGTAAAGACAGCACAGAAGAAAAGCATCCAAACTTTTCATATTACTCAAAAAAAACTTAAAATGAAGGAACTGTTCCTAACTCATTCTATTAAACTAGCATAACTGATATTGCAATCAGATAAAGTCACAAGAAAAAAATCAGTGGCCCTCATGAACATATATGCACAAGTTCTCAGAAAAAATGGGAGCAAACCAAACCTATGAACACACAGAGGAGATTATACATTATGCTCAAATGAGATCTCTCCCTAGAATTCAAGAGAAATTCAACATATGTCACTCAATAAACATAACACATTATAGGAGGATATGAGGACAATCTGGCTGCACCACTTGTCACCCCACCGATAGCCAAGGCTGATTCAGCTGATCTGGCTGGCTAGATGGGTGTTCCTTTTTCCCTCAATGATCCATGTGCATCCCTCCCAAAGCTGCACACTTGGTTGAAGAGGATGACCACCCCTGATGGACAAGGACAGTTCCTCGGCCAAGGGCATACGAGTAGCTGTGCTTCCCTGGTAGAACCTCCAAACAAGCTCTCATAACACATTATATTAATGGACTGAAGAACAAATATGTTATCCTCTCTGCAGCTGCTCATAATATTTTCAATAAGATTCAATAACTCTTCCTGATAAAATCTTCCAAATAATTAGGTATAGAAGAGACATATCACAACATAACAAAAGCTAAGCATGATTAGCCCATCTATTACAAATATCATACCAAATGAGGAAAATCTGAAAGCAGTTTCTTCAAAGGAAAAAAGAAAAGACAAGGAAACTCACTTTTACTTTACCTTATGTAATTGAAGAGCACTGGAAATGAAGCCAAGAGAAAAGAAAGGCATAAATATTAGGAATGAAGCCACATCATTTTTGTTTGCAGATGACAGTTTTTATACAAAATAAATAAATAAAGACTTCGCATACAAGCCGGGCATGGTGGCGCACGCCTGTAATCCCAGCACTCGGGAGGTTGGGGCAGGAGGATCGCTATGAGTTCGAGACCAGCCTGGGCTACAAAAGTGAGCTCAAGGCCAGCCTGAA
Organism: Myocastor coypus; assembly: GCA_004027025.1. NCBI lineage: Eukaryota > Metazoa > Chordata > Mammalia > Rodentia > Myocastoridae > Myocastor > Myocastor coypus. The sequence continues at coordinate 5,459 of PVJA010012283.1, forward strand.
CTGCATAGTGAGACCCTGTCTCAAAAAGACAAAAAAAAAAAAAAAAAAAAAAAAAAAAAAAAAAAAAAAAAAAAAAAAAAAAAAAAAAAAAAAAGACTTCACATACATAGAAATGTTAGGGCTGATAAATTCAGCAATGTTGGAGGATACAAAATCAACATACAAAAATGTAGCATTTTCATAAACCGATAGTGATTTTGCTGAAAAGAGAACTCAAAGACACATTTCCATGCACAATAACAATAAAATGATCTAAGGTAGTAAAAATCTGTACAGCAAAATTTGTGTCCTGATGAAAGGTATTGAAGAGGACACATACAGAAGATGGAGAGACATCCTATATCCATGGATTGCAAGTATTACCAAAATTCTAAGCCTAAGTCACTGAAAGGAACTGTAGATTCAAGACAGTCTTATAATTATTTTATACATTTAGTAAAGAGTCTACAGGGTCTCACTACACAGATCGAACTTGTAGTGATTCTCCTATTTTCAGCCTCCCAAGCACTGGGATTACAAGCTTGTGCCACTACGCCCAGTCTCAATCACCATCTCAGTGTACCCTGGGGGCAGGGGCTGGCACAGCAGGCCAGGGATCAGGATCAAAGCCCAGTTCTTGAGTCTACAAAATCTTTATACAACTATTAATGAAATTCTTCACAGAAATACAAAGAGAGAAGAAAGAAAGAAAGAAAGAAATGGAGAAAGAGAGAAAGAAAGAATAAAAATCAAAATTCATCTGGAACCACAAAAGACTGATTATCCAAAGCAATCTGAGTAAAAAGAATGAAATTTAAAGGGCCCAGCAGGATGGCTCAGTGGTCTAAAGCACCTGCAGGAGACTGCAGGGACTGCAGTTTGATCCCCGGCACCACATGCTGTGCCAGCCCTGCCCTCAGGGCAGGCTGAGATGGCCATAAAAATAATAAATAAATAAACAAAAGTTCTGAAACAAGAAAAAAAAGAAAATAAAATTCTTAAAAAAAGAATGAAATTTAAAACATCAAACTAACTTCAGAACATAATGAAATCTCAGTAACACGAACAGCCTATTAATAGGATAAAAATAGATTTATAAACCAATGGAATAGCATTGGTTATTCAGAGATTAGTCTATATACCTATAACTAACTCCTTTTAACAAAGGAGATAAGAACGTACATTGAGCCGGGTGTGGTGGCGCACGCCTGTAATCCCAGCACTCAGGAGGCTGAGGCAGGAGGATCGGTGAGAGTTCGAGACCAGCCGGGGCTACAAAAGTGAGCTCAAGGCCAGCCTGAACTGCACAGTGAGACCCTGTCTCAAAAAGACAAAAAAAAAAAAAAAAAAAAAAAAAAAAAGAACGTACATTGAAGAAGGCATAGTGTCTCACTAAATGGTTCTGGGGCCCAAACTGTGATAGTACTACTAAAAGAAACATAGGAGAAATCCTTTAAGTTATTGAGATAGGCAAAGGGTATTGGGATAAGACTCTAAAAGGAAAAAATAGCTAAATGGGATTATATTAAATTAAGAACCTTCTTCATGGAAAAAAAAAAAAAACTAATTGACAGAGTGAAAAGACAGCAGAGGAAAGTATTTGTAAGTATGTCTCTAATAAGAAATTAATGTTTAAACTGTATAAGAAATTCAACTCAACAGGAAAAAATCTTGAAAAAATTGGGCAAACGATCTGAATGGACATTTTGAATGGACATTTCAAAAGAGATATGCCAATGGCCAAGTATATAAAAGATGCTCAAAACCACCAATATCAGGAAAATGCACATAAAAATCATAGCAAGATAGTTTATCTCACCTGGAATGATTGTGTCAAAAGAGTTTAACAATAACCTACAATCTTTAAGACAATATCAGATGTTGGTGAAGACACAGATAAAGGGAACTCTTTTACTGTGTTGGTGGACCTATGAATATGGTAATGATGTGAAATAATATGGAAATTCCTCCAAGAACTAAAAATTTAAATGCCATATGATGCCACAATCTCACTACTAAAATACAAAGGACACAAAGTGATTGTATCAAAGAGATACCTGCGTTCTTACGTCTACGGCTTTCCTCTTTATAATAGCCAAGATATAGAATCAGCCAACGTCTGATTAATAGGTGAATGGAAAAAGAAAATGCAGTGTGTATGTGTATATTACAGACATTGTGTGTATATCTGCATATTTCTCAGCAGCAAAAAAAAAGAAAGAAATGATGTCATTCAAGGCACCAGGGATGAAAATAATGGAAGTAAAATAAGTCAGACATATTAAGACAAATGCATGCTTTCATCCATTTGTGGAAGCTGGAAGAATTAATTCTACAGAAGAGAGTAGAACAGTGATTACCAAATACAAAGAAGGGTAGAGTGGGGAGGGGATAAGAAGAGATTAGATAACAAATACCTAGATGCAATTAAAAATGAGGAATTAGTTCTATTGTGCTATAGCTTAGCAGGATACTACAGACTACACAAATGTGTGGGCCTCAGAGTAACTAGCCCAGTCTGAAGTTTCTCAGCCCATAACAATTGCAAACACTGTAGATGAAGATGTTAATTTTGGGTTTTGTTGGTCATTGCTCCTAGCAGACAAATATCAAGCTATCATCCTTTATTTTATAAGTATGTACAGACCTTATGTGAGAATAAAAAAAATAAAAATGTTTGTAAGATGTATATTGATGTGCTTAGTTATTGAAAGTGTCAAGATGTTTACAATGGAATTTTGAGTGTCTCAGAAAAACTGTGTAGGAGTGTGAGTGTGCATGAGAGGAAATGTGAGAACACGTGCGATTTTTTACGTGAAAGAATATATGAGAATATGTAGAAGAATCCGGAAATGTGAGAGTACAAGAGCGTGGGTAAAAATGTATGAAAATGTGAGGTTGAGTGTGTTGAAGAGATGTAATCAAATAATGTTAATTAATATGTCAACAATTGTTAAATCTAAGTGTGAAATATATATGTCTTTCAAAATTTCTTTATTTTAAATAAAATATTTCCCGAGTAAGAAGGGATTTTGTGAAAAATAAAGGGTGAAAAATTTGTTAATTGACCTGAATCTCAGGTCTCGGAGTTCCTGCTGGACTGTTCTGGGGACCAGGACGCAAACAAGAGTGTGGAAGCAGGCGCCCCGAAGAGGCCTGGGATGCCGGACGAGTTATATTCTTCACAGGCAAGCCTTCTGAACGCTCACCATCCTAAATCTTATTTTTATATGGCACACATTTAGAAAATTTAGGAGTGTCCTGAAAAGTTGTAACAGCTGGTCTGCCAGCGTCGGGCCCCGGGGCTGGGGGCGTTGGATGTCTGAGGAATTCGGAGGCCTCTGAGAGAAGAATGTTTGAGAGCAAGGCCCCAAACTGCCTGGAGCCCACAGTGTGAGAAACAAGCCGCTGGACAGGGCCTGACAGATGTTATGAAAGGGTGGTGTTAAGTGCCTTTTTCAGGATATTAAACCAGCATCCTAACTGGCAAAAAAATGAATTGTCACTGACATTATGTCGGCCCGCTGGAGACCCGCGCTGCTACTTTCCCGTGATCTGGGAACCATTACACACGGGCGAATGATACGCTCCCTCTTCGGCTGGAATCTAAATAATGATTTCTAATAAAACCTATTTTAGGCCACGCAGGCCAGAGGATAGAGACCAGTCACAAAACATAGCGTGCTTAGAGCCACCCTCTCTCCTTTCTGTCTTCTTAAAAGACCTGCATAATGGGAGGGAGATCTGGTGATAAGGTATTAGAAAGGCCTTTTGGTGCTGGCCAATCTGCTTAGCTAATGGCTGTAAACCGACACCCCTAATGAAATAAAAATGTCTCAGTTCAAGCGCATAGCTGCCCAATTGTTCCCCACGCGGAACCCTGGCTCTGATCTGGGTGATGGTACTGAGTAATAAGCTGAGGCGTTCCCACGACTTCCTTCCGCCTCTGCCCCTGCCCATTGAAAAGCACATAAGGGGATCAATGGTGCCCCCAATTAAAGGACAGTAGCAGTAGAATTTTCAGCCAGGGAGACAGTGGGTTTTATTGTTTTTAATCTCTTTCCTCTGCTCGTGAAAGTGGATTATTTTTCATCTCAAATCCTGAAGTCTGTGGTGGGTTGTGGACAGGGAGGGCTCTCGGCCACGTTGGGCTTTTACAAAGGCACACGTGATACAGAGCGAAGCATTGGTCCTGGAAAGACTGTGCGACCCCCTTTCTGCCCTGGACCACTTCCTCTGAGCTGGCGGTTGCGGACAGGAGACAGAGGAGAAGCCCTGTTCAAATGTGCTAAGGCCGCATGGCTGTGGTTACACAGGTTTTCCCCTCTCCCCGGTGGCTAGCAGTTGTCTGATTTCAATCAGTGGCAGTTCCCTCCACATGGCCAGCCATCAATCTTCCGTGCCCCTGGAGGAGCGTGGCACAACACGGGGCCATGTTCCAGTTAAAAAATAGCCTTTGCCGCAGCTTTCCCTCTTCAGCCACTGATAAGTATGCCTTTGATATTTTTATTAAAAAGAGAAAGAAAACACATTGGGAAATATGTTTCATTTCTTCCAGCCCAGACCAAAGCCCCCAGGTTGAAGAGGACTGCGGTCTGTGAAGCGGCAAAACAGACAGCTGAGCACTGCTTTTGAAATTCCAGAGCTGTGCCAGGTAGGACAGACCCAGTACCCTACACAAACATGAGAACCTCAGCAATTTCTAGAAGGATGTGCCCAGCCCCCGATGTGCCCAGCACTCCAGGAGCGGCCAGCCAACCTCATAATTTCACAATCTTCCTCTTCCAACCAGCGAGTGCTTTGCATGGTCAACGTGGACTTGAAAGACAGAATTAGAAAACTAATGGAGTCCCCTCCTCTATTTTTTGGCATGCCTGCAGCTGGATTTTAGGGCACCTCTGGTAGACTGGCTGTATCTCTGGTGTCATCGCACACCCCAAAGCAGGACGGCAGACAGCGGTGGTAGTGGGAAGAATGGGGGCAGGGCAGCATCACCCCCACAAAGGGCTCTCCTGGCTTGGCTCCTGGAGATGCCTGCCCAATTAGTCACCTCTGGGAGATGACACAGTAAACACTCCCTGGCCATGTTCAGCTGCTTATTTTAAAATAGGTTGTCCCAATCTCCCTACACTTAAGGCTCCACCTACCTTCCTGAGAGTGACTGATAAACCTGGAGGTGTGGGGGTGCAGACATACTGGTCCCTGTGTGGCTGTGCCTCTCTGGGCTTCAGGCTTTCAGAGTTGGGCAGTGATATTTGTTCCAGTAACATTTTTAAACGAGGTCCCCCCAAGGATGGCACAGACTTTCCAATTATTTGGTCTTGTATCTGGCAGCCAAAGCATGGAATACATGCCAAGACAGCAGCAATCCACACCCCATCCCTCATGCCTAATACTCTGGGGGCTGCAAAGTCACCTGCTGGCCTTTGACTTATAAGGCTGTGTAGGGGTGCTGCACATGGTTAAGACTGGTGTAGGCGCCTTGAGGAGGTCAAGTGGAAGAATTTTAAATTGGCATGGAGAAATACTTTGTGGTGAAAAATCTACAGGTGAGGGGACATTTCTATTTTAAAAAATCTTAGCATTAAAATTAAGAGAAAAGGGGTGGAGATTGGAAGAAGCCAACAGAACTTGTTCTAAGCATCTTGTCCTGTGTATGCTGGGGACAAGGTTGCAGGGACAGGCCAGCCTTCTGTGATGGGCTGACAGAATTTCTATAAAGTAGTATCCTCTTTTAAATATGGAATACTGATTCTCATTAAAAAGGGGGATGAGTCATAAAAGTTCCAGAAAGATAGAAGCAAGCAACCTTTTCAGTAAGTACAACTTTAAATCATTTCAATGACTTGCCCATCTGGTTAAGCCTTTTACCAGGGATCTACTGAATCCACCAGCTTCCCATCCTTGCCAGCTTGCCAAGTTCCATAAAATTCTACTAGTTTTCAAATGTGCTGTTAGTGAGCAAATGAATAAATACAACTGCTGTTTGTATTGGTGTTAGCATATGGCCTCTGGCTTAATTAAGAATGCAAAGACCAAAGCAGAATTTAAGAAGTTCCTTATTGAACACAAATTTTAAAGAAGCTATCATGTGTTAGACCCTGGACCTAGATGTAGGGATGAAGAGGGAAAAGATGAAATACGTCATGGAGTATAGAAACTCGAGAAGGAAATATACGACAAATAATTAAAAGGAAAAGCAAAAGATATACTATAAATATTTACATCATAAATGCTCCTAGTACTAATATAGAAGTGGTGAGGGCTGGCCTCTCCGAAGATGTATTAGAATTGATTTGTACAATGATAAGAATAAAGAAGACAGAGAATGATCTGGGAGGAGAGAGAATATTGCCTGCTGCTTTTTCTGTGAGAAAAAGAAAGCAAAAGATCTTGTGAAGCGACCAGCCACCCCAGCTTGCCCAGAAGGAAGGGGTGCCCAGGGCACAGGACTTTTAATACACATGTCAGGAAAGTGCTGAGCAAGCTGGGAGTAGTTTGTGGGGCTGTGCGTGACTATGCCTGCGAAGTGAGAGCCTGGGGAAGAGGAAGAGTTGAAGCAGCAGAGAGAAGAGATTGTCTGGGCCTTGGAGAGGATAGCCTGGAGTCATTCTCCTTGGAAACTGGTGAGAGGCTATAGCCTCTTAGGGATCTGTGGGTCTCAGGCTTTTACTTACTTATTTGTTTGTTTATTTATTTATTTAATGTTTTAGTACAGGGTCTACCGGTTCTCACTACATAAATTGCATTTGTAGTGGTTCTCCTGTTTTCAGCCTCCCAAGTGCTGGGATTACAGTTGGGTGACGCCACACCCAGTCAGTCTCAAGCTTTCATACTGGACTGGATTCCTATGGCTTAGTGGCACTGACTCTGAAGTGAAGTCATATTTACAACTCAGTGGACATGGTATTACATTGCTAGTGTTTTCACACATGCCTTAGAATCTATGGAATCTGTGGGCCTGCTGTGCCAGCCTGGTCCCCGGGGGGCACAGGGAGAGGGCAATTGAGCCTGGGCATGGTGGCACACACCTGTAATTCTAGCTCTTTAGAGGGTGCATAAAAGAGGATCACTGTGAGTCTGATCTAGGAGTAAGACCCGGAACACCCTGTAGACCCTTCCCTAAAAATACAGGGGGAAAAAAAAAAAGAATCTATGGAATTTGGGAAAAGCAACAGCACAATAGATGCAGAATTGGAATGATCTGGCTTTGCAATTTGCTGGTGTTGTTAAGCCAGTCCCAGGGAAAGACTGGGAGAAGTCAACGCGGAGGTGGTGGTGGTTTTCAAATTACAAATTTCAAATTTTCTCAGTGGATTATGGGAGGGAAGATTCATTCTCACAAGGGCTAAATTTATTTGTGAGAAAAATCACCAAGGATGTTATTGTACTGTAGTGGCGTTCCGTGAATGCTCCCCAATAGAGGGGGTTGAACTGTAATTTTTCTGAGTGGAGGAAACATTAGGAATTTACGTTGGCCTTGAGTTACTGGGACGACATGGTAAATTGGTGCTTACTATATTTTTTTCTGGTTAACTTGAGCAGACTGAGAACACGCTGTAATTCCAGGTGGGGATCAGCTTGGAAGGTAAAGGTAGGAGGCATAGTATGGTGTTAGTTTGTGGGCAGTGCTCATGCCTGCATTAATTCCTATAGAAGCTTGGAGGGAACGTTACCATGCATCTATAAGAGGCCTGGGCAGACTGAACTGATCCTCTCCTTGGTCCCTTGAGGCTGCAAGTTGCTTCAGGTCTCACAAGCTTTGCTCTGTCTCTCTGAAACGAGACAGACCATCCTTTGCCCCATGCCCTCATCCTCACTCAAACAAGTACCACTTCCTTACTTGTCTCCCAAATTCCATTCCTGCTCTTTTACATCTTTTAAAAACAGGGTAGTGTCACAACTCACTTATGAATCAGCCAGTCGCTTCTCAGTGTAGCGGGAATCAAGAGCAAGCTCCCGGGCACACCGTCAGCGCTCTTCCCCTGGCATCACCTCCTCCCCAGGGTCGCCACTGAGCTCCCTCTTCTGTCCTTGGTCCAACCCTTCCACAATGGCTACACCGCTGTCCTTTGTCTTCTTCCTCCTCCTCCTGATCTTCCTACTTCTTTTGGAAGGTGGGGGTGGGGGTGGGCTTAGCTGGGGTTTGAACCCAGGACTTTCACACTGAGCTACCAGCTTGTTTTAATTTTTTTTAATTATTATTTTGAGATAGACTCTCACAAAGTTGCTAAATTCCCACACTAGAATCAAATTTTGAGCCCTGCGCCCTCAGCCTCTCTGAGTGAGTGCTGGGATTATGGTGTGCTCCACGTGGCCAGCCAGCTCACTGCTCCTCCTGGAGCCCTTCGCGTTTATGTGCACATGGGAGCCTTTGCTGATCACCAGTCCCTTTTCTAGAACCATCTCCCCTGCAGCTTCCCCTGGCATTTACTCCTCCACATGGTTTGCACGTCTACTTAAATGTCATTCCCTTAGAAAGACCCTGTGTCTGATATCTGAACTACGCATCATTACCCTGTCACTTTCCATCACCTCAGCCTGCCTGCTTGTCCCACCAGCATTCAACAGCCTTCTGTTTCATTTATTCCACTGCAATGGTAAGAAATCCAGGGTATGGCAAGATAGTTTTGTAGTCTCAGCGCCGGCCTGACAAGCACAAAGACCCAGGTTCGATCCCCAGTACTACATGCTTTGGGCCTGGCAGATAGTTTAGCGAACTAAAGCATCTGCTTAGCAAGGCACAAGGACCGGAGTTTGATCCTTGGTGTTCCGTGCCAGCTCTGCCCCTGGAGTGCAATGAGACGGGCGAATGACATTGGATGTGGCATGCACCTGGAATCCCTGTACTTGGGAAGCTAAAAGCAGGAGGAGCACTGTGAGTCAGATCTGTGTGGTGAGACACGGTAGGCCTTATACTAAAATATGTAAAAGATGAGAGAGAGAGAGAGAGAGAGAGAGAGAGAGAGAGAGAGAGAGAGAGAGAAAGAAATAACAGAAAGAAGGAAAGGAAGGAAGAAAGAAAGAACAGAAAGAAAGAAAGAAAGAACAGAAAGAAAGAAAGAAAGAAAGAAAGAAAGAAAGAAAGAAAGAAAGAAAGAAAGAAAGAAAGAAAGAACAGAAAGAAAGAAAGAAAGAAAGAACAGAAAGAAATTCAGGATCACTGTAATGAGCCCTGGCCCCCTTCTTGTCTTCTATTCTCCCATGTGACCACTGAGTCCAGGGATGTTTTTGCTCCTCATCTAGGAAATTGTCCTGATTAGCCCCTCTCATGTTTTCCTCTGGCGTGGATGACAGGGCTTTGTATTTATCTCTTCTTCCACTGAAGTGGGGTGATCTCAGTCTTTGGTTTACCCTCAGGATTCAAATAGGTTTTGAGTTGAAGGGACTCAAGCCTATCTTTAATAAAAACAAAAAATCTCCTGCTGCTGTCCTCCCTAGCTCACTGAAGCTCTGCGTTCTACAATAGTCAGACTGGCTGACAAGTAAAAGCATCAACTCTTACTTTATTCTGGTCATTACTTTGTACAGAAATCCCCCCGGGACCTCCCAAGGAAGAGTTACTAGTCTGGCAGATGGTTCAGACATTCCTGGTCCCAGGCCTCACTCAATGTTAATGTCATCTCTTCAGGATTCTATCAATGCCAACACTGAAGCTTGCCAGAAAGTTCTGGAATACTATTAGTAACAGTAAAAGTAACCTGGAACAGAGGAAAGCCTCTACTTATCTGAAAGCACATTTGAGTCAAGTAGATCATTTTTGCCTTGCCTGTGCCTAGCCTTTTCTGTGTTGAGAAGACCAATCACATAGTGTTAACAAGAACACAAATGACATCCCCAGGGAAGAAAAGTGCAAAAATTTTAAAAAGGGTATACATTTATGTTGGAAATGTAAATAAACTAAATAAATACACTAAATAAACTAGAATATATTTAGCACATATTATGCATGTTGCTTTTTACTTCAGTCTCTGTGTGTATTCACCATGGTAGCTATTTTTGTCCCAAGTGCAAAGAAATTGCTGAAGTTGAAAGTAGTGGACAGGAATCGGATCTCATAAATTATTGCCTGATGTGGTTCCTGATCTTTTCCTGTTTGACTTGATGAACTTTAATTGTTTACCTTTGAAATAACCTTTATTAAGAGCACAAAAGATGTCTTTAATCTCTTGAAACTTTCTGTTCCCTTCTTTTTCCTCTTATCTCTTTATTAACACTTTCATAGGACAGAGACCAAGATAGACAAACAGAGGCAGAGGCCATATATTTCATGCCAAAATCTCATCCTGCTTTTAAGGGTTCAATTTTCCTTCTCTTTTCTCATGTATTGCTTCACACTGTCATGTCTTCTAAAGTACCACATAGTCGAAAGCAAAGCAAACACAGTGGTGAAAAGCTTGAACACTGAAGCCCAACCGCCTGTGTTTGAGCTCCTAATCTGCTGGGAATTAGCTGTGAGGAGTGGGACTATTTGTTCTTACTGAGGCCCTTCCTCTATGAAGTGGGATAGTCAGTGTCCATCTTACAAGCATGGGCTTTATGGCCCTTTGGTACACATCACTGTATGGCAACCACTGTTGTATTAGCTTTGCATGGATGGACACAACAGCCAACACCATGGAGTAGGGCAGGAGAGGCTCTTGTTAACTCACTGCCTCAGCTCACGGTTGGCACCACCAAAGAACCAGCGTAGGGGAAGCACAGGGCAGAGGAGGAAATCAGTAACCCTTGGCAGGCAGGAACCAGAGAGAAGAGGGGACCGGGAGGGAGAGTCACCCTCCAAGTCATGTTCCCAGGGCTGTACATAGCTTAATAGCACGTTCAGCTCTGATGAATCCACTCCCTGATGACCACGGGTTGTCCACCATCCACAAACTCTACACTGAACACATGAGAATTTAGGAGCATATTCTAGATATAAAGCATAACTCTAAATACAGTGCCTGGCAGTCAGTGAACAGCCAATAGACACCAGCTCTCCTGCTCCCTTCCAGTCTCGAGTCATGCATATCAGTTTCCAGTACCATTCCTGCTCCTTCTAGATGCTGGGCTGCACCAGGAATCCCACTTACTGTCTGTGCTCCATCCCCAGCCCAAAAGGGTCAGCTCAAACTGGAATAAAATCAGCACTGGATATCACGGAGGAGAAAGAATCAAATCACAGTAGAAATATCTACAGTGTTCCCGGAAAAAGGGGAAAAGCACATGCACTCTCTGTCCTTCGGGTGAGAAACGTGGGCTAGGAGCTCCCTCCATGGCCTGCAGCCTTGGGGTCCCTTGAGCCCTGGCTTGCGGGGATCAGTTCTGTTCTCCAAGGTCCTCCTAGGATAGCATAGCCCAATAGCTCAAACTAGAAGCAGGAGGCTTAAGACAGTCATTCTAATTTGATGAATCCTTGAGGATGTTTAAGCTTCATGTCCCCAAATTTGGCATCACCTCTATAGTTCAGTCATACATTTTATACACAGTCAAATATACACATGTGATTATTAACTCTGAAAAATAGAATTTCTTCACTAACAACCAGTGAGTATCTCTTTCTATAATCATTTATTGTAGTATACAAATTCTTAAAGTAGAAGAAATATACATGTATTATAAATGTGTATCATATTATTAAATGTTTTTGAATGCTATTTTCCTTATTTAATGATCATGACCCAAAACACTCACAGTGTTTAAGTAGTATACAGACTGTACTATGCAATTCTTATGTTGAAAATTTTTTTTATTTCCTGTCTTTTTGAGACATGGGTTCCCTGTGCAGTTTGGGCTGGCCTTGAAGTCACCTTGTAGCTCGGGCTGGATTCAAACTCTCAATATCCTCCTACAGCAGCATCCTGAGTGCTGGGATTATAAGCATGTACCATCACACTCAGTTTAAGGTTAAGGATATTGACCAAATTTTGTGTTTCATAAATTTATATTAAAATATATAAAAATTGTGTAAAAACCACTGTGTTTATGAGGAAGTCACTTTTATTTTTTCTTAAAATAAACATTATGAAGTCAGTTTTCAGTAATGTAGCAATTTTTTAGTGTGGTGTTCTGTATTTTTCTTTTTTTTTTGATGTTCTATAGTTTGACAACAGTATTAACATCAATCTAAGACCTCACTTTCTACTGAAACTTTTCTTGCACTGTCCCAAAAACAGCCTTACTGAAAGAGCAGAGGACAGATGTAGGACTTGTAATGAGGGCTTTTCTGCAAAGATTACATGTCCATACAAGTCTCTTTTCATCCTCAGTCTCTGAAGAAACCACACTTCCCACCTCCTGGTCACCAGCGCTGGAATGACCCCCAGCATCGGAATTACTCAGGTCATTCATGGCCAAAAGATCTGCAAACATTTTCTACTGGCTCTGGCTTCAAGGAGAATAACCACAAGTCTGGTACTGCACATCTAGCAAAAGCGAATTTACCACCCAGGAGTTCTAGGCAACACAGGTCCTTCTCTGGGAAAGTCATGATGTCACCTCATCCTACTTTAATGAGGAGCAAAATATTGGCTGTTTATTCTGAAAATCAGAGCTGCTTCTGAGAGGACACAATAAAGAGATGCAGCTTAAATCAATAGCCTCCAACATTGCCAGTTTCACTAGTAACCCAATACAATTATAGAACACTGGACTATGTATACAACTACTTTCTCTCAGTTCAAAAAGAAGAAAATTTTTCTTTCCTTACCAATATCGATTAGAAAATTTATCATGTCTACACCCTGTGCTCTGTATAACTACTGTGAGGACAACAATATACAATGTGTCAATTATTGCGAATATACTAACATGTTTTGAAACTATCATATTGTTATTTCTTATTAAAAGTAATAAAGAGATCAGTAAAAGAAATAGCAAAAAAAAGATGCAAAATAGTAGGCAAAGCATTTCATGTTCTTAAGAATATCTTATACATAAAGTTACCTTGTACCCTTTTTTGAGTTTTCAGTTCTTATCATGCATATTTGGAGTATAGAACAATTGTGTTTGTTGCAACATATGTGTACACCTATAAACATATTGTGATTATGTTCATCCCTGTTACTCCTTATTGTTTTCCACTCCATCCTCTTCTTCATCTCTAGACATCCTTTTTCTACTTCCCTGTCACATTTCCTCTTAACAAATTTAACACACACACACACACACACACACACACATACATATATTTAACTTGTAGAGAGTTAATAGTTTTAATAAGAAAAAAAGAGAAAATATATTTTAACATATAATTGTGTACTTATGAAAGTATAATTTAAGTGAAATATAGCAAAATATCTCTGAGATAATATACTCAAGTTCATCATTATGGAGAAAATGGTTTTTCACTTTAAATTTTTAATTTTTATTCATTTGGCACAGGGTCTCATTGTACAGACTGGACTCAAAGTGATCCTCCTGTCTCAGCCTCCCTAGCAGTGGGATTACAGGCGATCGCCACCATACCCAGACTCAGTGGACAGCTCAGCATGCCTGAGGGCGGGGCTGGCACAGAATTCAGTACCAAGGATGAAATCCTAGGTCCTGTGCTTGCCTAAACAGGAGCTCAGACCACAGAACTATCTCACCAGCTCTTGGTTTTTCATCTTAGAAAAATATCTCAAAGTCAATAATAAATCAGGAAGAGTTAAAGATATTAGAATTAGAAATATTGCCAGGCATGGTGGCTCACGCCTGTAATCCCAGCACTCTGGAGGCTGAGGCAGGAGGATTGGTGCGAGTTCGAGACCAGCCTGGGCTACAAAAGTGAGCTCAAGGCCAGCCTCAACTTCATAGTGAGACCCTGTCTCAAAAAGACAAAAAAAAAAAAAAAAAAAAAAAAAAGAATTAGAAATATTTATTCTAAAAATGTTTAAATGTATTTGATTCTTATAGCATCTCACTATGCAGTTCGAATTCATAGTGATTCTCTTGCCTTCAGCCCCCCAAGCGCTGGGATTCCAGAGGTGGGCCACTACACCCAGTCTCTGTGGCTGACTCAGCTCGTGTTGGGGGTGGGGCTGGTGCAACATGTGGTGTCAGCAATCAGTCCCTGCACTTGCCTAAGCTTGCCTAAGCAGGTGCTGTAGTTAGCTGAGCTATCTTGCTGTCCCCCAGTTGTTCAAATTGTAAGAAAAAAAAATTGCTCCAATAAGTTTAATCAAAAGAGAAGACTTATTGACTCCCCTAACCCTAAATACTTGAAATCACTTCAGAGTTGCCTGCTATCTGAACATGCAGGCAATGCCATCCCTGCCATTTTTCTGTAGCTCTTCATTCTCAGGCAACCTTTTCCTAGGTGAAAAGAAAGATAATTACCAGCATCCAATGGAATTTGCATAGGATAAAGTCTGAACAGAAGAAAGATTTTACACATTCTATTAAATTCTTTCCAAAGAGCCCTAGTTGATACTGTCTGGATCATGTGCCCAAGCTAGGCTACGTACTTCACCTAAATGAGTAAATCCATGCATCTATCTGGAAATCAAAGAATACAGAAAGAAAAAGGATGCCCTTATACTCTCCATACTGCAGTCAATGCACAATTACGCTTTAGCATTTGTAACCGTATTAGAAGTTTTTGGTCAGAAGTGCATGAGAATTTAATAATTTCTGGTGTTGACATGGCAATGATTAAGATTTCACTCCTTCCTTCATAGTGTGAGGAGACAAGCAATATTAAAAGAACAGAGAAAACTGAGCCATCAAATTTCAAGACATTGTCACAAGTGAAAAATTTCAAGCGAAAACTGCCTATATGAAAGGGACAGAGCACAGTTAGAGTGACGGCACGGGGGCATTAGACATCTGTGTGTCTAACCAAAATACACTTCCTGAACAGGACAGTTGCCTCTGATGAGGGACATAGTCCAAAAAGTGTACAGGAAGAGGCGTGAGCTTTCCAAAGCAGAAGCCACCATTTCTCACCCATAATTATATCAAATGATCAATTGAGGAAAAAGGAGGTGAGCTTTTGTAAAACAAATCATACAGAAATCTACATTTATTTGTATGAAGCTACTTCAGTTTGTGGTAGCTAAAGATAGAGGTGGGTCTGTGTTACCAGGAAAACAAAAACAAAAAGAAACCAACGAGCCTAGGACATTACCCTGTTTGATCCCCATTGACAGGAAATTCTTATTATTATGACTAATCCACAAACCTTCTGTACAATATGAAAATATAAAAAGGATTTGGCATTAGCAATATGTAGAGAAGCTGTAAAAATAAAGAAGGAAATGAGGAGAAAAATTTATTAACAGAATTACTTTTCCTGGAAAAAAATATTACCATGGAAGAGATCAAATTATAAACAAATATTTCACCATAAGTTTGTTATTAAAGTATATTAAGTAGCAGTCTTTCTGAAAGAAGACCACAAAATAGGTGAACAAAATCTTAGGGTAGAGATGGAGAGATGATATTTAAAGAAATATCAGCAGCAAATGACATTTAAAGAAATAGAATACCAAATATGTTATCAATAAACAGAAGGGTTAGAAACAAATCTAGTGAGAAAATCAATACTGAATCCATGAAGTCAAGTTGTGTTTGTAAAAGAATTATTAAATCACACACTGAACTGATTTTTAAGTTCAGAAAAGAAGACAATTTTAAGAGCATTTTTGTCCAATTATATCAATAATGTGAAAAATCTAAATGAAAACAGGATTTTTACTGGAAGCTATAGTACATCAAAACTGGCCAAAGAAGAAATAGAAAAAACTGTCAAAGAATTTTCTCAGTTTAAGAGAACAAGTGAAAAAAGGAAAATTTCTGAATCTTACCTAGAAAAAGACAACGCATAACCTGCTGAACCCTAATAAAGATTATCTTCATATTTTTGGTTGTATTTCATAGAATTTATGATATCTACATTGTCAAAGTCACCAATAGAAAAGGACTTTGTAGTGAATTTTCTGGAAATGTGATAATTTATATAATCAATATAAATTTATATAATAATTTATACTGAATATGGGAGCTGTCCTCCACCATCTTTGCCAAAATTAACTGCTTAGGAGCAATTCACAGGTCCAACCTACCCTCAGATAAAGTTGATTATTCCTGGGCACAAATGCTAGAAAGCCACCTATAAGCCTGTCCGTCACAGGCCCTGACAGAAAGTCACATGGAGTACTTTTTTATGAGTATCTTCATCTTAAAAGTCTTAACATAATACTGCTAAATAGCGACAGAACAAATACATTAGTGCCCCCAAGGCAATAGAACATTGTACTCTATCAGAGATAAAACTTCAGAACTGCAAAGATGGCTCAATATTAGTAAACCTGTTATTATAATTCATTACATTCATGTGTCTATAAGAAAAAGTACAATAATTTTCAGAAGTGAAAACAAAAATCATTTAATTTAATTCTACTTCCATTAGTATTTTTTAAAACCTTAAATGTGTAACACTAAACCTAGGCACTTAACAACTAAAATACATAACAGCTAAAATGTTATAACATAACGAAACATAAATTATCTCAAGAGGCAGCTAGAAATGAACAATGCCAAATATTATAAGTACCATTAAAAGCTGTTTTGGAGGTCCAAATGCGCTTGAAACAGATAAATAAATTAAAAATTGGATTTCAGGAAGAGAGACTAAAATCAATATCCTCTATAATGATTATAAATATGTGCCTGAAATATCTAAAAGAACTAATTAAAACATTTTAGGGGACTATAGAATTTAATATGAAAACAAGGTTGACAATATAAAACTCAGTGAGCTCAATTTCTCCCTAAATGAGACCGTGCAACCCCTTTCTCTTAGCCTTTTCATAGCTGACTGAAGCTGCCAGGTACCACGAAGGCACAAGCCTCTCCATCCCACTCAGTGATTCAGAAAAGTTTAGTTTTAAGTTGCTGTGTGTGCAAGGCCACACTGCTTATGACAGCATGTCTCTTATCTCTCAACCCAAGGTCTGCAATTTAATTCCCTCCTGAAGACGTCATTATGCACAGAAAATCCTCTGTGCGCCATGACCAGGCATGCCTTTAGCACTCATGGAAACAGTCATGTCCTAATTTGTGTTTACTTGCCTGGTGCTCACAAGGTAAGTGTTAAGTGGTGCACTTTTTTGTTTTTGGTTTTGCCCAAATAAAGACTTTGAGGATCTGTCTTTTCTATGCCTCGCACCCATAATGTTTAATTCCAGTAGTCTCTTTACAAGTGTTCAATAAACGTGTGTACCAGGCCCCTGTGGAAGGTCTGCCAATCAGAAGTGACTGTGGGACAGTCACCCGGGGGAAGTCAGAAAGGTGCCCTTTCTTCCATGGCAACAGAGCAGTACAAAGCTTTCACCAAAGGGCAGGTGCAATGATTTTGTGAGCATTTCCTGGTCTCATTAGTCCTTGAAAATTGGCACTATGTTTTAGTGAATTGGGCTATAATAACCAATACAAAAGATAGGATGATTTATAAACTAAAGAAAATTAGTTCTGGGCCAGTGAGATAGCTCAGTAGACCAAGAGCCTGCTTAAGCAACAGCAGGGACTGGGGTTCATTCCCTGGCACCACACGCTGTGCCAGCCCTGCCCCCAGTCACACTGAGCTGGCCACCAAGAGTGAGAGTGGTGGCACATGCCTTACTCCCAGCTCTGGGGAGGCTGAGACAGGTGGATCACTGCAAGTCCAAGCTGCACAGAGAGAGCCTATACCAACTATATTTCAAAAGGAGGAGGAGGAAGAGGTGAAGAAGGAAGAGGAAAAGGAGGAGGACAAAGTGAATATTAATTCTCTTAGGTTTGGTCAATAAGACATCCTAACTCAAGCAAATATGGTGAACGCTTGCCTTCTGGTTCATAAACAGAGCCTTCTTGACCCATCCTCACATGGCAACAGGCACAGACAGCTCTCACTCTCAGGCTGTTCTATAAAATCAGTACTCACACACATGAGAATTCCACTCAAATGACTGGATGATCTCCTAAGTGTTTCACTCTTACCACTACATTAACAGCTAGGCTTAAACACATATAAGGAAAATATTCAAACACAGGAGACTGTGTTCTGTAATTCTTGTTTTGCCCAAGGAATCAACCACATCTACAGAGAGTAAAAAGAATCCATAGATATTTGCTTTATGAAAGAAAAAAGAGATGATGGTAAACATATTTGAATAAAGATATTTTCATCACTGGGTGATCATTAGAGAAAACAAGAAGCTTGAGCACAACTAACCAAAAAAAAAAAAAAAAAATCCAAGATCTTCTGGGCTCTAACATGATGCCTAAGTGATAAATTATACATTAGGAAACATTTTTGATGCACAGAATTATTAAGAATATTGTATAAAATTACCTTGAGCCTATGTGTATAAGATCTATATGAAACACAAATGAGTTTTTGTTTAGACTTGGCTTTCTCATACATCTGAAGACATTCCAAAACTTGAAAAGCTCTAAAGTCCCAAAGATTTCTGGTCCCAAGCATAGCACATAGGGGTTATTCACACTGTAGTGATCAGTATGAATACTACTTGCGTAGATGAAATGTCTGTGCTATTTTTCCGGTCTGTGTTAAACTTTATGGTCAAGGCAAAAGTTAATAAACATTACATAGATATTAAAAACAATGGACACTGAGGTTAAACCTGTTCTGCGACTTCCTTGGTGGTTCTTTCGGAAATAATGCTCAATGCTTTGGTGTTTCACCTATTTCAGCTGAGAATGACCATCATAAGATTGCTGCCACATGGGCTGACTTTGTGGGTTCCATGAAGAGTGCGTGGTGCGTCAATTTACAGGAATTGGGTGGGGGGCAGAATTGAAAAAGGATGAAATGGAAGCAAAACCTTGTAAGTGAGGAGGAGAAGGGTTGAAGTGGGGGAGCAGAATGGGAAAAAGGAGGAAATAAAGCATACGGTGCACATTTAACAAGTTCCCTATGATAAATGTGGTCATTATGCCTATGTGAATGGTACCAATAAACGAATAAACACATACTGGAGAGTAGCCCAGGGTGTCTTGTCTTTGGCCATTGTAGATCCTACTTTTCCCATAAATTCCTTGAGAACAGAACCAGCAGGGAAACCCTTAGCTTTCTCCTGATAGTGTCAGCGCTGTCCGTGGGCTGTTTCCATGCTAGCTCATCCGCTCTGGCTATCATTCTTGCCGGCTTGCTACATTAAGGTGCCTCACAGTTAATAGGAAATGAACGCTTTGTGCTTTAACAGCTTTCAAATTTGGTCAGGTTTCATTTTTTCTGTATGATTTTTAAAGGAATTCTTCAAGAGCTTTGGAGCTCTACGGTCTCACTGTACTCACCACACTGTCTGTGCTGCCGTGGACTCCTGAGCCCAAGCGTATCTTGCATGTTGTACTGTTTATCTCCCTCTCTTTGCAAAGCTTTTCTCTTAGTTACATTTAACGGTATTACGGGAATGACTGCAATCACTCGGTCCTCCCTGGCTAGTTTTGGGTGACACACTCACTGACTTTAACGCCGCTCAGCTTCTCTCTGCTCTCCCTCACGTGTGTTGGCCTCAGCACTCACACCGCTGTGATTTTCCTTCCGCCATCAAGTCTCCTTTCAGCCACTTGTCCTCACTAAAGCAGAACAGCAAGAGAACTGTTGTCTGCGATGTGTAGACCTCTATCCTTACAACGGACAGCGCTTATACAGTGCAGCTATTAATTTGTGGAGCACAGCTCATGTGCATTTTGTACCTTTGCAAATCAGAGCACATGAGCAAGTCAACTTCTCAACACCCTGGCAATGTTCCACACATCCACATAATCTCACGGAAGTCAGTGGAGAGTGGTAGAACCTTGGCTACAAACCTCTGCCTTCCTTCATCATGCAAATAGATTCACAGATACCTAAACATCAAGACTTTCTTCTTGGATGGAGAATTTTTAATTGAATTTTGTCAGTGTTTATTCCTGAATTCAAAAGAAGAAGAACAATTTCTCATGAAGATAGGACTGACCTACAGTATTCTACATTGCAAAGCTATTTACTAAAACAACATTAGTCCCATGTAACTATATCCTGCGTGGGCACTGGCCTTCATGGGCCACTGAACTGAGGGTGACAGATGAACAACAGCCACAGAGAAGAGGGATAGACAGGTGGTGGAACACTGTTTTAGTGTCTTATATTCATTAAGGCTGCACTGAATGGACTGAACTGGACCTGTAACCAAGGGACCACTGTGAATGACCCTGATCTCACAAACATCTGGGCCTCTCCCTACTACGTCTTCAAAGTCTGTCTGCCATGCACTCAGCCAAACCCCTTCTGCGCTCCACTTACTCCTCCCATGATGCCTCTCTCCTGGCCTCTCTCTGGGCTGCACAGAGCCTGTCTGATCCCCAGCCACTCACCCTAACTCTTTCTCCCTCCACTTCCCCACACACAAGTTTTCTTATCCTCTCAGTTTCTTATTTGGTTGCTAGTTTAAGAAAGTGAATTAGACGGTGTTTACCTAATTTATACTTTCTTCTCAGCATATGAAGCAGAGATATAACAGAGGATATAGTGCAGTGTAAATCCTCAACATATGTGTAGTACAGAGAATGAAAATTGACACCATCCCACAAGATCTTGCTGACTTGTGGGCTGACTGATAAGACATGCACAACAGTGCCACAGTGCTTTAGCATTCTTTGGCAATATTTAAGTTTTTATCATGAAAGTAGACATGCTCATTTTGTCTGGTTGGTTGCTTTGGGGTGTTTTTTTTTGAGACAGAGCCTTGGGAAGCAATTCAGGCTGGCCTTAAACTCATTATATAGCCTAGACTAGTCTTGAGCGCATGTTAATCCTCCGGCCTCAGCTTTCAAAGTTTGGGATTAGAGTTGTGCACCACCACACCCAGAGACCTGCTCATTTTGGAAGCTTGAGCAACGCAGAATTATAAGAAGCAAAGATCTTCCCATCCCCTAGCTGACTGCGCAGAGAGGTCTATTATGTGTCCTTGTCAACAGGTTCCACGCAATCACACAAATATTTTCCTCTGGATATATACATGATTGGCCTTCTCTATCTGCATTTTTCTGGATTTATGGCTTTAACCACAGATTGGAAGTACTAGGAAAATACTGCATTTATACTGAATGAGTGCAGGCTTTTAATCTCATTGGTATTCTCTAAACAATAAAGTATAACGATGATTTGTTTAGCATCTACATATTTTCTGTATTATGCATAACCTAGAGATTATTCAAGCTATAGGAACGAGTGTGTATAGGTTATATGTAAATGCACACTTACTTATGTAAATAATAGGAGAATCAACAGATTTTTCCATCCTCTGGCTTCCTGAAAACGATCTCTCGTGGATAGCAAAACTCTAACCGAATATGTATGCACACCAGCCACCCTCCCAAGGTCAGAGTCTAGTCCTGAGCTTAGGGACCCTTGCACTGGCCAGTTTTGCCTGTCAACAGCGTGACATGGAGCTATGCAGCTCTGACTCATAGTGAGCCTCCTGTCTTCAGCCTCCCCAGCACTGGGATTATAGACCTTCGCCACCACACCTGGTCTTATTGGCCAGCTCAGTGTGCCCAGGGGTAGGGCCTGCATGAGCTGTGGTGCTGGGGATGGAACCCCAGTCCCTGTGCTTTTTCTAAGTAAGCACTTAATTCACTGAACTATCCAGCAAGCCCTTATATATCTCTATATTAACATGATTTTTAAATCCTTGGGAAAGTGTATGAGAGTCTTTCCCGTAGGCTTTGGAAGTGAATGTGAAACTGATCTTTCCTTGTGCGTCAGGTTTAGGCATATGGACATCTATAATCATTTACCAGGAATTTAAAGCCTCTGAAAACCTATGACACACCGCGACACTGTTGAGATGGTGAAAGCTGTTTGCTTAGTAATGATGATGGGGAATAGCATGGTTTTGTTGTGCCCAAGTTCAGCACCGCTCTGACTCCTTCTCAGCTGTCATTGTCTTTGCTGCTTTTGAATGCTTGCTTCTTTTTCCTAATGTGCTGCTCCTAATTTATCATACATTTGAAAATTAGATTACCAGTGTTGCTAGCACTGCGCACAGAGAGTGAAGAAGTTCTCAAGGTCTCCACGGCTTTTTCTCTGAATAAGATCCACATACTTAAGGCACAGCCTTTGGGACCTGAGAGTTTCATACAGAAGAACTCCACGTCAGGCTGTTGACAGACACAGCCGGCCCATGCAACCCAAGTGTGTCCTGAGGAGAGTCCCTAAGCTCAAGGCTGGGCTCCGACCTTGGGAGGGTGGCTGGTGTGTGTGCAGACACTTGTGAGATTCAATCGTGATCTAAACCCAAGCAAAGAAAAGCATAACACAACAGGACACAAG
Source organism: Myocastor coypus (assembly GCA_004027025.1). Taxonomy (NCBI): domain Eukaryota; kingdom Metazoa; phylum Chordata; class Mammalia; order Rodentia; family Myocastoridae; genus Myocastor; species Myocastor coypus. Next base: position 27,720 of record PVJA010012283.1, read on the forward strand.
CCTCACAACAACAGCAGAAGCAAATGTTCTGCCTCACAATTACAGGGTCGCTCGGATATCGAAATCAACTCATCTGAGAGCGAGTGAGGAGCCACAGGCTTCAGCACGCAGACATATTAAAGGCAAAAGAAAATAGCAGAGTGGGGATGGGGGTGAAGCCCTGTCAGTAGCTTTGAGCTGCCTCATTTTTTTTAATGGAAAAATTGTTACAAATGGGCTCTTCGGCATATGTTACTAATTTCATTGTCCTGGCCTCTCGCCAGCTAAGCATCAAGACCTGGTTTTTGTGATTTCAGTTACAACCAGTAAAACTCAGGCAGGCATTAACAAAAACAGACAAGAGAATGTTTTTTTCAAATAAACTCCAAATGACTATTTTAAAAGTTTTTATTTCATAAAACTAGCTGAAATACTGTTTTTATTGATAAGAATTATGCTTCCCTAAAAGATAGTATTTCCTGCTGATATCGTAGTATTTGAGGAACTTGTGTATATTATTGATACTGTCAGGTAAAACTTTATTTATATAATGTTTTACAATGGATAATATTTTATAAACATTCATAAAAGTTTTATTTTTTGTTCATTACTGCACCAGATTGTCTTATAATGATGGACACTTTGAAAAAATTGACTTAAAAATTATGATAAATATTTTGAGAGCAGAATGTCAGAGGTTGTATTAAAATGTGAAGACTTCTGTACTGTACCTTTTAAGATGGTGTAAAGGTACCATGCAAAATCATTGTGAATGTTATGAAAAACACCCAGGAATTATCATCGACCCTGGGCTTTCATCTGACATTTGTTGAAGGCCAGTTATCAACCAAGCACTTTAATAATACCATTTGCTATTTATCCAGCTGACACAAGGTACCCAGCAATGTATTTTACATACAATCTCTTTAAATGATATCCCTCCAAGCCTCTAATCCAGATATTTCCGTCACCAATTACAAATGAGAAACTACAACCTGAGGCACTTTATCTTGCTCAAAGTCACACTGTCAATAAATTTAAACAGGGAAGTTGAATCATAGAATGCATCTGAGTCTAAAATACAAGGTGATCAATACCCACTGTTTGTCCAGGACCTGGGGACAGCAGGACAGCAGAGCTTCTTGGTCTTGAATTTAGAAGGTTTCTGGGACTTTCAAGATTAGTGTGTCACCCCATTAAATTGTTGTTTTACATGCTGTAAGGTGTACTTTCCTCTGCCTTCCAGCCCTTAATTCAAAGGTCATTAATCACTTAAAGTGATTTTCTTTCTTTGCTTTAATCTTAGTGATAGTCTTAAAATGATTTTGTGTTATTAGATTTTGACAATTCTTCTAAGAACACAGCAATTTGAAACCAATAAGCTCACTCACACATGCATGCCTTCTTTTGTTGAGTAGCTACTTATTAAGTACCCTCTGTGTAGCAGCCGTGCGAAGGTGATTTGAGCACACAGTTCCAAATGTAAGTCCTGGGAAATTTAAAAGGAAGTGAAGAGAATAGCAAGCCATAAGCATATTGCGCATTGGCTGGTGGGGAGAAATGCATCGAACGAAGCAGGACTGAGGAGATAAAAGGAGATCTCACTTTTAAACTCACCAGGTTGAAGCCCTGGAGAGTGCATTTGGCTGGAGGAGATGTGTGCACAGCACTAGGAAGGACAGAACCAGTGTGGCGTGGAGGCCAGGTGGGCTGGGAGGCTCTCCAGCAGAAATGCCTGGGAGAAAGCTCTGTTTGAATGCCAAGTCCACTCCTCCTTCCACCCCCACTCCTTTTTTATGCAGAAAACATAAAAGCAGAAGCACAGTGTGAGGAGCTGTGGCTCTTGGAACCTCCCACTTTGCAGTTTGGCCTTGCTTAGTATGAGGCCGTTAGGACACAGGACTGGGTGAGGAGAAAGTGCCAGAGGCGGGGCAAAGGAATTATGCCTACCATCTCCATTCCTGACTTTTAAGATGATTTTCATGTGTGACTTGGGATTGACGAAACTCAGTGATACAAATTACAGGGTTAAGTGATTAATTTAGACACTGATTGGTAGTAACAAAGTTCTCTTAGGTTCCAAGGGTAGTATGGGTTTAGTTGATTAAACATATCAATAACAATAAACACAGTCATCTTATTTGAATCCTACATTACAATGCTCGGTGCCTGTTTCTTGCCATTACCATTTCACAAAATCCAACAGGGAGGCAGAAAACGTATTAACACCATTTTCTGTGAAATGGAAAATCTCATATAAATGTAAAATGGGAATTCACTTTTCCAAAGTTGTAATTGCAAAAAGTTGTAGGTCAGGACTAGAGCACAAAATGTGTTCTAGTTTCACGTCATGCCTGTCATTTTAAAGTGAAGAGGCTACCTGGAAACTGCACACTGTGGAAAAGTGCGTGTCCACAAGCTCTCCTCTGTTTTAGCTCCATCCAGCCCCAGACTGCCGCAGAGCGTTTGGCTGCTTCCAGTTGAGTTCTCGCCTCATTCTGGAAACCCTGAGGGGCCTGAAAGGTAAGTGGGCAGCTCAGAGTTCATGTCATTAGGTCAGGCGCCTGACTCTTGAGCATCTTCAAATTCACATTAGCCTTTCTCCCAGAACACCTGCTCCACCTAGGTGAAACAGCCTTTCTCTCCTACTCTGACTCAAGAAAATTTAAAACTTTGAAAATAGATACAGGGGCCCGGCGGGATAGCTCAGTGGTCTAAGGCACCTGCTTGGGAAAGTTTGGGCAGCTTCAGTAAGCACAGTTTGATCCCTGACACCACATGCTGCACCAGCTCTGCCCTCAGGGTGGGCTGAGCCGGCCATAAAAATGAGTGAATAAACAAACAAAGGTTCTGAAACAAGAATAAAAATAATAAATAAAATTAAAAAAAAATTCTTAAGAAAGAAAATAGATACACTTCAGTATCTATCTGAATAGATAAACAGCAGTATGAGGGATGGATTCGGGCCCTTGAGCTTGCCAGGCAGGCAGTCAAGCTGCTGAGCTTACCTCCATGGCCAAATACATAGTCTTAAATGTTCTCAAGTTAGAAGTGTTTCACTCCATTTTCCCCCTATTTTTCTCCCTTCATTCCACAAACTCACATCTCATTTCTCCTAAAAAAAAAAAAAAAAAAAAAAAAAATCCATTTGATCCCAATCCTTGTTCAAGTTGTTTCCCACATCTTCTAATTTCCACACTCAGCAATCTTGTTCAAATTTTATTATCTTTCCATTTTTCCTTACTATCTTCTTCCTTTAATCACGCACCTAATATTTTCACGTTTGTCACTCAAGCCCGCCGGCTGAGAGGTGGCTAATGATTTAACCCCCCTCCGCCTCACTGGTGCTGAGCTCAGCCTCTCACAAGTGCTCCCGATTCTAGCTTCTTCCCCATGTGCATGGTTGCAGAATGTTCTTGGCACACGCAGTTCCCAAGAGTGAGTCTGCACTGAGCTGAAGCTACTCCTCATTGCTGAGGCCCTGCACGTGCAAGACAAATGCCTCAGCCTGGCACGCAGGACTCCTCCACACAAGCTGCCCTGCGCTTGCTTTTTAAGCTTCATTTCCAGCATCATTCGTTGCTCCTTCTTCACGTTCCTTATAGGTGCAAACGTCACTTCCCCTGCCAGGTAAATGCCCGCTCATCCGGATCCAGGGCTCCCTTCCCCCAGTCCGTGTGTGACTCCGGTGGATTCGTGGCGCCCTTTCAGCAGGTCTCTGGCCACCCATGTTTCCAATCATCTGCCTTCTGTCTGGCTTCTCTGTGACTCACTGTGTAACACATAGTGGGATCTTTAAGAAGCTTTTAGTAAATATTGATGTGGGTCATGAAATCCATGAAGGAGGGGGTTAACTTTATCTTGAGACTATCAACACATCCGTCCTTTTTTTCATCACGAGGGAAAATGAAGTTCAACTTTACAATAAATTACTTATATGAAGGTGTGCGTTTATATATACATTTTGTCCCAGCAACTATTCCCTAAGTGTATTTCAACTGCTGTAGTTTTAACAGCTGCTATGTATGTAAATATTACAATAAATTTAAGGTTGCAGTTTTATAGCATTGAAGTGAAAATGAAAAATTCCAGTGAAATACTAGCTTATAGCGGTGTCCTAGAGGCTGCACACCACAGATCCCTATCGCAAATGTGAAATTGTGTGGCATAAACCTTTTCTGACCTCTGATAAAATGCCCCATTAAGGGACTACTAACACATAACACTTTACGCTAATATTTAAAAAGATAGAAGTAAATCACAAACAATTGGAAATACAGTCAATAAAACTAAATATCCATTAAAATCTAAATTATATCTTCCCTTCATTCTTCTTAGTTTTTTTGTTTATTACATGCATATGTTATTTTCATCATGGGAAGATATCTTAACCTGTTTTTGTGTTGCTATAATTGAATACCAAAGTCAGGATGGTTTATGAAGCACAGGTGTATATTTAACTCATGGCCCTGGGTCTGGGAAGTGTAAGCGATGGAAGGAGCTCGTGGCAAGGGTCTTTCCTGCAGCAGTCGTGATGCAAGGTGGAGGACACCACGTGACAGAACAGAGCAGAAGTCCCAGCTTGTGTGTTTCTTCCTCTTCTTCCAAAGCCAAGGATAATATCATGAAAGGAGGCTTTCCCTCCTTCATGCATCTAATCCTAATTACTTCTTAAAAGGCCATCTCCAAACCCCGTCACCATGGGACTTCGGGAACATCATTTCCAACACGTTAATTCTACTCAAAATGGAAACTAACTTTTCTTTATAACTGTAAACTATTTAGGTCTGAACATATTTGAACTAATCAGTGGCTAAGTTAAATTTTAAGTACTTAAATTGACTTTTTGTTTAAAAATTTTTATGTTTTTAGTACAGAACGATTATATGCATTTAGGGGAGTTGATATAGGTACAAAAGGTGTCTTAAACTGTTTTACTTCTCCTTCCTAGATATTTTAATTTTATCATTAATAACTTTTCCGGTCCCAACCTGTGCACTGACTTCCAAATACAAGCTGATGCATAAATCTTCTCTCCTAGTGACCTGAGGCATCTGAAAGTCAGTGGACCCAAAGTGACAAACGATTTCCTGCTGCTCCAGCCCTGCATTTCCTGCTGAAACTCTCTCTTCCTCTTCCCCTCAAGTGATTCAAAGTGATCCTTTTCTCATAAAATACAGCCCTCACTGGGCTCAGTTGCTTACCTCTGCCTCTTCCTGCCTCCATCCTACCTTGGTCCCACCCTCTCCTTCCCACTCCAACCACATCCTCTCTACTTTTCCTGTGTTTCGAGTCCTGGCCCCCTGCTAAGCAGGTTTCCACAGTAATGTGGAAACTACGTCATGGTACAGCTTAGAAATGTCAATCATCACACTTGGGCTGAAAGCTAGATTTTTTTAATGTGCCGTGGAAGGCCCATGCCCACCCATTTCACTTTCCATCAGTTCTCTACTGGGAAAGGTTCATAAAGTAGGGGTAACAAAAGCACTGCTGATTTATGCAGAGAGAGAGGAGAGAGAAAACTAGCTATAGATATACAGTCAGCGACCAAAATATATTTTGATTAGTTCAATTTAAAATTTATTATTCTAAAAGATGCATTGCCATTGATTTCCTACAAGATACTCCCCTCCACATTGAACACATTTATCCCTTTATTATGGTCACTTTATGAAGCAGTCATGGAAGTGTACTCTCTTGATCAAAAATGTGGTAAATGCTGTTACTGAATGCCATGTCCCATAAAAACATAACAGCATGTCCTTATTTATCCTGTTCTCCAGATAAAGCCCCATACAGCTTCCTGCCCTTCCCAAGTGAAAATGACTGGGGAAGGTGAACAGTTGGAATTGACTCAGAATGTGGAGACAGCCTCAAGAGTTCAAGTGACCTCACTGGAGGAAGGACTTCCAGAGATGCTTCCGAAAGTGGTAAGAGCATGGGATACGCGTATTGAAGCGAGGGGGAGTATTCTGAGGGACTAGGCCATGGCATCTTTTACTGTAATGTTTGTATTTATGTATTCAGCATATCTTTCTATCACAACTTACATACAGCTACCTCCGCTTCTCTCCCTGTGGCCCACCTCTCTCTTTTCCTTCCTCTGGTGAGATAGGAGCATGTGCTACTTTTCATCACCCTGGATTGTTGTTCTGGAGAACACCAGTACCTCACCCCCTCATCTGTCTAACAGATCTCCTGATTCGTTTCCTTCACTCTATGTATCACTTTCACAATATCTTGCTTCTCTTTTGTGTCCATGTTTTCTGTCCGTTCTCCTGGCTGCACTAGAGTGCAGGACCTTACCAGTAACGCCCATGTAGCCTTGTCGTCTAGCATCATCTCCTAGGGGAAAAAAAATATGTCACAGAAGATGTACTTAAGAAAAAAATGTTCTATGAGCCATTGTAGGGAGTGGAAGTAGAAGCTAATGAAGATATTAGATGTGTAAAATTCTCGGTGTACTAAATGCCTGAAGGAAAGCTTATATTGTTTGGAGCTCATTACATTAATTGATAACTCATCATTCACCTTATTTCAACTTTTTTTTTTCAGGATTGGGGTTCAAACTCATGACCTTGCACTTGCCAGGCAAGCACTTGTGCCATGGAGCTATCTCTTTTCTATCATTTATTAGTATTTTAGAAAAGCTCCGCTAATGGAACCAACCTCTTAACCATCCTTTATTGCTTATATATCCATTACCAAAAACATGATTTTCTTTTAGACAACCTAATAGGTACCTGTGGTTCATAGGATGACACTGATGAGCTCTGTACTGTCCCTTGAGGTGACCAGTTGTACTACAGAAGCTCTCACAGATGGATGCCAGGAAGACCTCCCTTTCTAACTACCTAAATGATCTCTGTTTAATTTTTTTCTCTCTATCTCATTCCTTGGGTTCCTTGGGTTCAAGAATGAGTCTCCTGCCAAGGATCATGATCCTAACAAAGAAGAAGGAAATCTAGAAAACTTTTCCTCCAGGCTCAGCCTCAAAGGAAAATGCCAATGTGGCAACTGTGCTTCTGTAACATAATACACAAGCTCCCTCTTTCCTGTGCTTGCCTGTTCTGATTGTTTCTAATCTAAGGTGTGAGAAGGGAGTATATCTCATTTTTTTCCATTGTGTTAAGTGTCAAAGTAATGTCTCCTTTTAACCGGGTGTGGTGGCGCACACCTGTAATCTCAGCACTCGGGAGGCTGCGGCAGGAGGATCGGTGAGAGTTCGAGACCATCCTGGGCTACAAAGCTGAGCTCAAGGCCAGCCTGAACTGTACAGCGAGACCCTGTCTCAAAAAGACAAAAAAAAAAAAAGTAATATCTCCTTTTAAGTTAATATTTCCTTGTTAATTATTAAGAGCAAAGCTGTTTTACTCTATTATATTGTGTGTATATATGTCTCTGTGTGTTTGTATGTGTCTGTGTACCAGAAATACATATTTATACAATGTATTACAGAAGTAGCATATGTATACCTTATCTCTTATCTGTACCCTGTCTTCATAGTATTTAATCCTTGTGCCATTCGCATAAGTAATAGTTACTGTGAACTCTATTCAATGATAACATTTTGTCATTTTCTGAACATACTTTCAACTCAGCTTATTATTCCTTAAATTTGTTAATGATAGGTTTTGCTGTAACACAATTTAAGCTTTCCTTTTCTGCTTTAATGGTTATTTCTTCTGAATTCTGGGTTCAGCTTACTATCTATATAAATTATTTGATTTGTAGAATTTTGTAAATTATTTCATTTTAGGTTTGACATGAATTTTTAACTCTTCTGAACTTATTTGGTTGTAGTGTTATAAGATCAGTTTATTGAGCCTGCTATCATAGTACCATTCATTAATTTTTTCCTTTAAATTTGTTAGATTTTTACAGTTATGCTTTATTAAACAAATACATTTGGTTTGATAATTTGATTACTTTCTCACTTGTTTTTCTTTGGTTGATACGTTGTCATGTAAAAAATGCTAGCAATAATTAAGATTCAGCTAAATTTCTTTGTTGTGCCATTTGATTCTCAAAGCCAGGTCACGCTCCTTATTGTTACATCTTTGAATTATGTCTTGAATAATAAGTACAGCAAGCCCCCCCCAGGAAGAAAGAAATACTTTATGTGTTATAAGACAATAGAGACATTACCCCAGAAATGATCAAATGAGAATCTCACAACTCTCCTCTTTAAACGGAGGGATGAGCTAAATCTAAAAGCATTCTACTGCAGGAATAAATTCTCCTCCAGATTCTGTATGGCTAAGGCCTGCTTGTTCTTTACAGAAGCTCCCCACTAAGGAAACCACAGTGAATATTTTATGCAAGGGCTCTTATTTCAGGATGCTGCTGTAAGAATTCCTAAGGGTTTTCCTGTCACCTTGAACAACCCCTCAGCCATCAGTCAGCAGTCACACACAATTGTATATACTCAGCCACTACAGATTCCTTTACCTTTAATTAAATCAGAAGGTAGTATTTCTACAAAAATCATGTGTCTTATTTATATAAAGTTTACAGTTTTTACTTTTATTGAAAACTGTGTGGAATCTATTATTCTTAAATTAGGAAAATCTTTCAGTGAACTTCAGGTCTGGCCTTTTAATTATTGTTCATTGCTTGATTATAAAGGGCTGGACTGTGACTCTGAGTTTCCTGACACATTTCTCTTTTAGTAGATGCTTCAGATATATTATAAGAAAAAGAGAGAGAGCCCAGAAACAAGGAAAAATATGGTATCTGATGAAAACAAAGTGGGCGTACATCTGCCTATTTATTTAATATTGATTTATTTATAGCCAATTTCCTTGTAATTTAGGAAAAAACTTACTTCCTGACCCTTAGCAAAAAAGCCAATATTAGAAAATACCTCACAGAGGTATATAAGTACTGAAAATCTTATGAAAAGCTAAATTCTTCTTGAACTGAGGTTAAGACTGTATTAATTCATAGAATAATAATAATTCTTACTTTTCTGTACCTTTGAAATAGTACAGTATTGCAGCTCTTCAATATAAGAAATAATTACATCCACTTTTTTTGTGATCACAGTATGCACTTTACATATCTACTAAATACACTATATGAGTTGAGAATTAAATTTGATGAACATGCTGTATAATATTGCTAACTTTCCCTGTAAACATTAGACTGAGATTTTTAGGGTATTTTAGAAATAATTGCTAAAAACAAGGAATCCTGACATTAACACAAATGCTCACTACTTATTATGAAATTAAAACCACGAGAAACCTTACATAGTATAGTGACTGGATTGTACACCAAAGCTTTTATTAGTTGTACAGGATTAAACTGATACTGTTAAAAGTGAGAAAAGAATTTGGTATAATCAAGTCACTTTGTGGCAGCAATATGCTTTTCACCCTTCTCATCCTGTTCTGTGTTTGACTGGAAGAGTTCTATAGTTCAGGATAAAGCCAAAAGCATCTTCCATGGTAACTGCTTAAGGCCTTGAGAAACTAGTGTTTACAACATACTCAACTACATTTCTTTCATTGCCAGGAGACTAAACCATCCATAGAAATAGTAAACTTCATCTACAAATGCTTAGACAATAAAAATGTTCAGTAATAAAAGGTACATATCCTAAAAATTCATGTTCAAACCACTTATATTTTCACATAAAGAAAGAAAAAAACGAGTTAATCAACTGATTTTGTGCATAAAATAGTGCACATCACCTATAGCAATTTAACAAGGTTATTGTAGCATTTATAAATAAATATATAACTTTTATCTTACATAAAATTTTCCTTAGAACAACTGCTGAAATATAATTCCATCACTTGGGAGGCTGAGGCAGGAGGATCGGTGCAAGTTCGAGACCAGCCTGGGCTACAAAAGTGAGCTGAAGACCAGCCTGAACTGCATAGCGAGAACCTGTCTCAAAAAGACAAAAAAAAAAAAAAAAAAAAAAAAAAAAAAAAAAAAAAAAAAAAAAGAATCTACATTCATGTAACCAGTTTTTATCACAAAACAAAAGCATGACAGACTATGCTAAAGAAACCTCAAAAGTCTCCTTGCCTAGGAGAACCGTGATTCTCTCCTCTAGCCAGCTCCCCTAAGAAGCTTGAGATTCTCTCTCTACTAACTCGACCAGCGTCTCTGGAGGTGGATCCCACATAGTGGCATGTTCACAGTAACTCCCAGGGGAGTCTACTGCGGAACACAGGTTTCAATAAACATCAGATGCCTGGCATTCAAGGCCTGCACTTGGGCCTCACTCATTTACTATAAGATGACTTTATGCTCCACCAAGAATGATGTAATAACTTTTCTCTTTCAGGTTTCAACCCATTGGCACATTTTTGCTCACACACTTGCTTTTCTCCACCACTCCTGCTAACATGTAAAGACCTTCGCAGGCCCTCATTCAAGTCACTTGTTACTGAGCACCTTCTCATGGTCAGGCTTCCATCGCTGTTGCGTTGTGTCCATTCCAAGAGGTGACTTGTTGTTTCATGACCAAGGACAGATGAAACTTAAAGGGTAAACACAGAGTGTGATGACAAAAGCGAAGCATATTGCAAGAGCAGTTTGGAAGGGCGCCTGATTCAGCCTTAGGCTCCCAAGAAGGCTCTGGAGGAGCTGGAACCAGAGAGACAAATGACAGGCAGGAACAAGATGTGTGAAGTGAGGAAGAGAATCGTGCGATGGTTGCAGTGAAGAGGGAACCTGGGCTCCTGCAGGGGTAGAGCATGAGTGGAAGTGGAAGCAACTCTACAGAGAAAAGCAGAGAGGCCGGGGAGGTGGCTTAGGGACATAAGCACCTGCCTTGCAAGTACAACGTCAGGAGTTCAATCCAGACACCCCAGATTAAGGACAGGAAGGCTTATTTAGCTCATGGTGTGTGGAGGTTTCAGTCCACCTTCATACGACTCAAGGCACACAGGCAACACCACAAGCGGGGAGAAGACAGCCGAAGCAGCAAGAGCAAAGTGGAGGAAGAGTAAGCCTCTTCCTCCCTTATGCTGCAAGGGGCCACTCCCACCTCAGGCAGGTGTATGCAGCTCACACCATCTCCATGCAGCTCACACCATCTCCACGCAGCTCACACCATCTCCATGCAGCTCACACCATCTCCATGCAGCTCACACCATCTCCACGCAGCTCACACCATCTCCATGCCCTCCTCCTGTACAGGATGGAGATGTTTATAAAGTGAAGCCCATGGATCTCTGCTAAGTTGCTTAGTTAAACTTCTAAACTCCTCAAGTTGACACAATGGGTCAGCCGTTACACCATGTACAAAGTTTGGGCTTTAATGAAAGGACAGCAAGCCAAGGTCTTAAAACCTCAGCACTGACTCGGGCTGATGTATTGGACCTCTCCTGGATAAGTATGTCCACTCATGACACATGCATTACTTTTTTGCATTACATCATAGATCTGTGAATTTCTCAGGAAACAGAGTTTTGGTTTAGCCTGCCTTGTCTTAAACAGATGAGCCAGCCATATATATTTGGTATAGGGTGTCGCTACACAGTGTGGACTCATAGCAAACCTCCTGTCGCAGCCTCACTGGCATTAGAATAGGCACACACCACCACACTCCATTTCAGTACCAGCATGGTGTGTGTGGTGTTCCAGGCTGGCACTGAGGTATCCAGAATTGAGCTTGGGTCCTTGTGCTTGGCAGGCATGCACTGAGACCGCCAAGCTATCTCCCTGGCTCTTAACTGGATATTTGAATGAAATATCAGATAAAGAAAATATTAAACAACTATCTCTATACCTGGGTATGTGAATGTACACACACATACAGTAATACCTATGCATATGCAAATTATGCACTGTACATATATTCATTCAGAGTAAAAGTTTATGATGAATTAAGCATGATGAAAGGAAATCAATATAGCATGCAATTAGTTATAAGACTCCAGGTGCACTGGATTACATTGTTATACTTGATTTGACTCATATCTGTCACATTTTATTTTTAAAATGTGCAATTGCTTATACAGACCTGATTTTGTTTTCCCAAATCCCTATTTTTTTTATGATACAATGAAAGTTTTTGCAGGCTGATTCCACTTTTTGTGGAAGTGCTATTACTGTACTATGTTGCTGTGTCAAACAGCTGCATATAAACTTTATACTTGAGTACCAACCACCTAAATTCACAAAGCCTTTGGAATCCTCCAGGTCGAAGCATCTTTTAACTATATATTGCTATTATTGGCCTGAATGTGAACTGAAAAAGTGTTCCTCAGCAGTAGAATGGAATTGCACTGCTGATTTTACTAAGCTGATCAAACTTCACTATCTCGGAGCAATTTGTTTCTATCTACTGTTCAGGATAAACAGATGCTCAAAGTAATCCCAGAAAATTCCAAGTAATAACTTTTCATTTCGGTGTGGGCCATGACAGGCACAGGTGAGGTGGGTTAAGCGGTTGCAGGCCGTCTGGAGCAGCCAGCAGGCTCCCTAGAACCTTGTTATTCTTCAACAGATGCTCTAGTTTGGGGAATAACTGGAATTTTTCCTTTCCTGGAGATACCATAAATTTGTCTAATTCATTTTCACCGTACCTGGTCCATAATTGTTGCTCATATAAAATACTGAATCATGAAAAATGGGTGGACTTGCTTTTCTTTTTTCTTTCTTTCTTTCTTTCTTTCTTTCTTTCTTTCTTTCTTTTTTTTTTTTTTTTTGTCTTTTTTGAGACAGGGTCTCGCTATGCAGTTCAGGCTGGCCTTGAGCTCACTTTTGTAGCCCAGGCTGTCTTGAACTTGCACCGATCCTCCTGCCTCAGTCTCCCAAGTGCTGGGATTACAGGCGTGCACCATGACTTTTCAATTTGGGCTTTTACACTAATTAGTAATATACATATAACATGGTAGACAACGAGCACTTAAAAATACTCATACTGATATTGCTACATACCTATTTTCCTGGAAAAGAATTTAGAGTGTTTGTACAAAAGTCATTTAGTAGTTATTTTAAGAATTAAAGGAGGGCCCGGCGGGATGGCTCAATGGTCTAAAAGCGCCTGCATGGGGAAGCTTGGGCAGCTTCAGGGACCACGGTTCGATCTCGGGCACCACATGCTGCGCCAGCCCTGCCCTCGGGGCGGGCTGAGCCAGCCATAAAAGATGAGTGAATAAACAAAGGCTCTGAAACAAGAAAAAAATAATAAATAAAAATAAAAATTCTTTAAAAAAAAAAAGAATTAAAGGAGATCATATCTTTGAAGAATATTCATGATTTCAGAGCTTTTAATGTTTTTGAAATTTATTTTATAATTAATAAAATTTATCGGTACAGTTTAAGTATGCATAGAGAATATTTACGTGGACACGATGTGACTTGATTCTCCTTTTTCCTATTTCCCTACTCTCCTGCACTTCTCTTCCCTTCCCATATTACGAAAGCTTTTCTATCATTTTTTTCCTTTTTTATCATGACTGTTTTCATTTGCCATCCTTCCTTTCCCATTCCCTTTTCCCTAGTTCCCCTTCCCATTTGAACATTTGCTTCCTATTTTCAATCATAGTGGGGTGTTTTTTATTTTTTGTTTTTTCTGTATTTGGTACAAGGTCTCACTCTGCAGCTTGGACTCATAGTGATGATTTTCCTGTTTTCAGCCTCCCTAGTGTAATCCCAAACTGGGATTACAGGCTTGCGCCACCACACCTGGCCTCTGTGGCTGGCTTAGCGTGCCTCGGGGCAGGACCTGAGCAGTGCTGGAGAACAAACTCAGGTCCCTGTACTTGCCTAAGCAGGGGCTTAGTCTGCTGAGCTATCTCTCCGGCCCAACCTTAGTATCTTGGTCATCATTCTAATACTTAGCAATTTAAAGTACTGGAATGAAGGAGCTGTGCAAGAGTCATCGTATCAATTTATAAAGAAAGATCTGTGCTCTCAGGTCCCCCAAGTGCCTGGATGGAGTCACTGTGAGACATTTTCCTGTCATCTGTAGAGAATAGGGAACCTTAAACCACTGTGCATGGTGGTTAACTCGGTCCTCTGCTTGCCTCTATTACTAATGGTGTGGGCATGGAGGAGCCCCAATTTTCTGTGTCTCATCTTTGAATCTAATGTTACTATTGTTAGCTGCTCCATCTTCCTTCCATAAGATCTGAGAATTATCTTGGTTGTCTGAGTTGAGATTCACTGTGTGCTCGCTCTATACATATCAGACATTGGTCCAAGCATTTTATATCTCTTGACTCAATCTTAACAAAAACTGTTTCCTCCTCACTTTCTTCACTTATCTTATGTCCTTTCTTCTTTCCTTCCTCCCCCCTCCTCCTTCCTTTCTTCCCTTCATCTGTCTCTTTCCCTTTCCCCCTCCTTCCCATTCTTCCTTCAGACAGATTTGACTCTCTTTCCCAAGGTCATTCAGTTGCTAAGAAACAGAATCAGGGTTTAAACTCAAGCCACTGAATCCCAGAGTCTGAACTCAAACTGCTACTTCTTGCCTCCATTTATTTTCCATTTCATCAAGTGTGAACACCTCTCTATTCAACAGTAAAGAGAGCTCCCTACAGCCAAGGATTGTATTTTATTCTTCCTTCATTTTCCCCATCCCTGTTTCATTCGTACCTAGAACAGGGTAGATGTGGCATTATTTGCCCAATGATTAAATGTCTTATTGTTATTATTGCGACTGGACCTTTTAGCAAAAAATGTAGAGATTTTGGAGATGAATTAAACACGTTAATCAGTTGACTCTGGACTAACCAAAGAGAGTAGGCCTGACCAAATGGGTAGAGTACTTTTTTTTTTTTTTTTCTGTATTTAGGACAGGGTCTACAGAGTCTCACTACATAGATCAGACTCATAGTGATCCTCTTGTTTCCAGCCTCCCAAATGCTGGTATTACAGGCAGGTGTCACCACACCCAGTCGCAATTGGCATCTTAGCATGCCTGGGGGCGGGGTGGGGCAGCAGGGCACACTGGGATCAAACTCCAGCCACTGTGCTCTGCCTAAGCAGGTGCTTTAGTCCACTGAACTATCAGGCCATCCCCCAGTAGAATACTTGAAAAGAGACCAACATCTTTGACTATTGCCCTGAGAGGAGTGAAATTCCACTTTGAGCAGAAGAATGGCATCATGGGGAATAGTGGATGGCTTCTGGGAGCTGAGCACTTGCTGCAGGGAACTTAATTCTGCCTGTAGCCAGTGAGCATGGAAGAAAGCCCTGAGATTTAGATGAAATTCATAGCCCTCCCTGACACCCTGACTCTAAGCCTGTGGAGGCCACTGGACAGGGTCTAGCTGGATCCATGGCCAGACTCCTTACCTAGTTAAACCGGGAGGTAAGACACATGTGTTAAGATGCTATACTTTATTATTATTTCTTATGAATGGTACAAAACTGATCCAGGAACACCATAGATTAAAATTTGTGTCTTGGGGGCCTATTGAATTCCTGCACAAGTCACAGGTTTTGAAAACGTGACCAGACTTTAGAAGGCAGAAAGCAAAGGGTGATACCGCCAGAATAAGCCATGTTGGTGGAAAACCCGTTCATGTTTCTATTGCTCCTAAGCTGTGCTTTGGAGTTCGAGCACTAGGTATTGAGTGATTTCTGTTCCCCCATATGTGACATCCATTAGCCCTGGCCTGTGCCAAGTTCCCAATTTCGTTTCATATTTTCTGTCTTTGTTCCAGATCCATACTGCTAACCCACTCCCCATCATTGGCACCCCCTTTAATGTTTTGATGTATGGATGGATGTAATGATCCTCATAGAATGCAGTGTTACTGAGTTATTGTGTGTGTGCGTGCCCTCAATTCATATAAATGCTATGGTGGAATACTTGTCATTCTCTTTCTGACTTCATTCTCAGCCTTATGGTTTCAAGATGCAGCTACCGTGGTGCTGTTAGTATGGTGTGCTTTACTGCTGCTTAGGGTTGACTAAAAGTATCTAACACATACTTACTAATTTCTATCTCTCGTCTTTAGATTTCTAGCAAGCTTTTGATTCTTTAAACAGGATGGCACATGCTAGAAAAATACTCCTAGGAGCAGAGGGCACACGCTTGCATGGTTTTACTACACACTGTTCAGATTGCTCTCTGGAACTGCTTGTTCCTTTTACTACAACGAACAGTCCACAGGGTTCCTACTTCCCCAAAATCCTATTTATCCTTTGTATTACATTATTTCTTACTTTATTCAATTTGATGAATGTAAAATTATCTTACCTCATTAGTCACGTGAGTTTTTATTTCTGTAGAGGTTCAATTAACTCAGCCTTCTCTCCTGCCTCATCCTCTCTTCTTTCCCTTCTTTATTTCTTCTTTTTTTCAGGATTGATAGTCGTTCCTTATAAGTCCACATCTTGATTCTTTCTTCTTTAAGTCTATCTTCCTCACATCTATCATCCATGTATTTGACACTTAAATGATGCATGAGTTCTTTTTTTGCTTATGATTTGGGTGTTTTTATTTAAAAAAAAAAAAAAGTATCACAACATTTTTCCCCTCTTACAGTTAGTCTTTTTTTTTAATTTGGAATTTATTTTGTATGGACTGTGAAGAGAAAGAGCTAGCTTTGTATCTCTCTTCTTATTAAACTAGTTTCTGTAAATACATTCAATTAATGGCCTGTTATTTTCTCACTAATGATACTAATTTTGTGGTACAATTTTTATATTAAGTATAGTTAAGCCAGGTAATTTTTAGACTATAATTTCTGTTTCCCTGGTCTGTTTGATTGTGGATCACTATCATAATGATATTTTTTGAAAATTAATGATAACAGTGAGAAGTTTAATTCTGAGGAGACACTGCTATGGAGAGCTAGAACTCACAAGAAAAAATCACAATCCCAACTTGTTCTTCAGTACACACAGAAAAGAAGGTTAAACTTAACCTACCATGAACTTTTAACAATATTTATATACTTTTTAAGTTTTCTTTATTCTTTCAGGTTCTTAGACTAGGGAGCCAGCATGACATTTACACATGTGGGTCTGATTTATTTCACATCTGGGTATGGTCTTTAGTTGCATCCACTTACCTATAGAGGCTTCGAGTTTGTCTTTCTTTATAGCTGAGTTATGCTCCATTGTATAAAAATACATCTTTTCATCCGTGCCACTAGTGATGGACAGCTTGGTTGTTTCCAAGATTTGGCTATGACAGTTGCGCTGCTATAAACACGGGTGCACATGTATCACCATGGTATGATGTGTTCAGTTCTTTCAGGAAAATGCCCAGAAAGGTTAGTCTGGTTAAATGAGATTTTCAGTCCTAGTTTTCTGAGTATTCTCCACATTGATTTCCATCCTGGTTGTACCAGTCTACATTCCTACCGGCTGTGGAGAAGGGTTCTTCCCGGGCTCCCCCGCCCCCAAGTCTCCCCACCAACATTTGTTATTAGTTGCTGTCTTTATGATAGCCATTCTTTCTGGGGTGACATGATGTCTCATAGAAAAATGGGAAGAAACTGAACTTAACAATTAAATAACAAAGATGAAAGAAAGGAGAAAATACAGAGAAAAAGGAAGGAGGGAAAACCTTGCAAGTGTATATACAAGATGGCTGAGATGATTGTGCTAATACTTTCCATCAGTTTTTTTTTAAGCTGTTAATGTTTAGAATTTTCTCCCTGATTAACTCTGTATGCTGATATTTGCAGTCTGATCAACTATAATGAGGACAGAAATGTGTAATATGAAACCCACGGTTGAATATCTTTCATATAGTTCTTCTAAATGTATACTGTTTCTAATGTCTTATCAATTATTACACTCTCTTTAAAGTAATTTTTAAAAAGATAAGAGAACAATTAAGATTTCTTGAAAGTGTTAGTATCCAATAATTTTCCAATCTTGCATAACTGTATCTGTGAATCTGAGCAACAGATTTGCCAATAAAGATAGATAATATAATAACTACTGTTAATTAGCTACTCCTGCTTTGAAAATCTATAACATAGGTACTGTTGTGTGTTACCCTATTTCTGTCATCTCTTCTATTTGTTTTTGCTTTTTTTTCACTCTTAAAAATTAAATTAAATTAAAAAAAAATAAAAATATTTAGCAAGATTTGAGGAGAGTACTGAAGCCAAAGTTGGGTACAAGAAGTCTTCAGTGTTCCCAGCTGTGGTATTGCCCTTGTCCCTGCGCTTTCTGACACCTGTTGCCAGTAAGCACTTCCATTGAGGAAGGGGTGGAGACAAAGTTGGAGGCAGTGGGTTTCGGAGCGGGGCTACCCGGAGTTGGGTCGATCACACTTGCTGCATGGAGATCTGAGAAGTGCTGCTATCTGCCATCAGCATGTCGGCGCAAGAGTAAATCTTCATGACTGACCTGGCGGTTCTTCTATTTTAATTTTACAACGTATGTATCAAGTTCTTCAAAATAGCCTGGTGGGATTTATTTTGGTATTATATTGAATGTTGGGACTAATCTCGTAAGACTTTACATCTTGAAAATGGTAAGCTTCAGTAAGCATTTGTCTTCATAATGTTAAGCTTCACATGTGAAGACATTCATAAACATAAAGGTTTATTCATCCAGGTGTTACTTTATATAGTTAGGAGGTTTTAAAAATTACCCCCATTAAGACCTTCTGAATTCATTCTGGTTGTAGATAATTTGGAAGATTAACTGCCTCTTGAATACCTCACTGCTTTGCTTTTCTCCCGTTTCATATGTAGGAAATCCCCATTTGTTTATTTTTTCCTCAGACACAACCCTTATGATTTCCATCTCTTCCACTTAAGAGTGCAAGCCTTGTTTTTCAAATAGTAGTATTGAGAATACCTTCTCTACCTCCTAGTGTTTGTGACTGTATCAAGTGAAGTAGATTATTTCAGGCATTTTGTAAGGGAAGTGTGTGAAGTAGTGCTTTCACACGGACTGTCAGGCAACAGACAAGAAGGGTTTGTTGGTGGTGGATAGAAAGAAATGGTAGCCAGGCATGGTGGCACACACCTGTAATCCCAGCACTCAGGAGGCTGAGGCAGGAGGACCGGTGTGAGTTTGAAACCAGCCAGGGCTACCAAAGTGAGCTCAAGGCCAGCCTAAACTGCATAGTGAGACCCTGTCTCAAAAAGACAAAAAAAAAAAAAAATGGTAATGTGTCACAGTAGTACATTTCATTTTCCATTACCCAGGCTACCTACTGCTCATCTTCAACTGCATGTTTGACATAGGCCATTGAGATTTTCAAGTGCAAGGCCGATTCAGATAACCCTGCGAGGAGTCCTAGCTTCTAGCTTCCTTCGCTGAAGAAAGTACTTTACTAACTCCTGCCTCTAGCATACATCTCAGTTTTTCAACATTAATGGTGAAAATGTACTTAGATATAGAGCCATCCAAATAGCTCAGTGGACTGGAGTGTGTGTAAGCAGATGCAGGGTTTTGGGGTTCAATCCCTGGGCCTGCCAGGCCAGCTGTACCCCCAGGACATGTTGAGATGGCAGCTGAGACTGGGCATAGTGGTGCACCAATAATCCCAGCTCTTGGGAGGCTGAAAACAGGTGGATCACTAAGAATCAGATCTTGTAGTGAGACCCCGAGCACCCTGTACATCCTTCCCTAAAATATAAAAGGAAAATATACTTAGGTGTAGATTCAAATAAATATCCTCATCAATGCATTTTACACACCATGCTAAACACCGTGATGTACATCACTGCCTACTTTTCATGGGTTTATAATTTATAAATAAAATTTTTGAAACATTTTTACTAAAGATCAACAGCTTCCTACTGTAAGTCCGCATACAAAAGAATGCCATTTTCTGATTCCCTTTACAATAAATTTGACCTAAAATAACTATTTGCTTTTATCATTGACTTTGGTTATTTCTGTAGGTGCTGAAAATATTAAATTTTCATCCCTTCCTGATATTTCCCTGTAATTTTGGAGCTACCTATTGGCCACTCAGAAAAGACTCAAGAACAGTGGCTGCCTAAGCCCCTGTCACTATATAAGTAAGCAATAAAGAATTTATAGGAAGGCCAGATCTTTAGGGGAAAATATTTAAAAGATCCTTAAAGTAATTATTCCCTAGAAGCCAAGGTAGTTGTTTTAAAATCAGATTTTAGAGTTGTATGCCTACAGAGTGAGCATGAAGTTGAGAGAGCGAAGCACAAAGAACATCTTTGCCAAGATGTTTAGCAGCCTTTCATAAAGACAGCTTAGAAACAGTTGAAATAGCACACAGTACACCTCTGAGTTTAGTGTTAGAATGAAGCTAAGGAGCTAAAGTTCTCTTCAGCTTCTACTCCATATGCCTAAACCCTCAGTCAGCTTTCACGATGTCTTGGTTTTCTGGTTTATACTAAACTTGTCACACACTTAAGAAAGTTCTAAGTGAGGAAGGCTGAACCAAACTAATTTATGGGGTCTGCTCAGTAACTGTATCCTTCTACTCAAGGTTTATTTATACAGATCTTTTGGAGAGTGTCGGCTCCACTTCACTGGGATGTATGGGATATCATAGTTGGCCCACAGCAGCACTCCTCATTATAAATAACTCTCCATCCACAAATGACAAAAGCCCATCAAAGAAAGAATACCATTCAGCAATATCCTTAGTCGTTTGCTATTTTGTTACCAGGGCAAAGACTTAATGAATAATCGATGTATCATATAGCACTTGGGAAATATAGAAGATGCAATGGTCAAATTACTAAAAAAGCTACTTATTGGAAAAAAAATATAAAGGTTGGTACACAGTACCCAAGATATGATAATCTTACAGTCAGTTTCTATCAAATACATTACTGAAGCTCTAGTACTTACTAATTAAAAACACTGGAAGAAGGATCTGTGTTCTATCCTCTCAGAGCACATTGCTGCAAACTTAGTGGCTTGACACAAGTTAATTATGTCACAGTTCTTTGGATCAGAAGTTTCAGTGGTTTTGACCAGTTTCTGTCCTCAGAAGCTCACAGTTAAAATCAAGGCATCCCCAGCTTGTGCACTCACCTGGAGGTGTGAATAAACCTTTTCCAGATTCATTCAAGTTGCTGGTAGAATTTAGTTTCACACAGTTGTGGAACAGAGACCCACTTCTTTATTCACTGTGGTTGTGTTGCTATCTTCGTCAGGTTTTAGAAAGATTTTCTTACTCATGGCATCCTTTATGTTCAAAGCTAGCAACCTAGAAATTCTTCACACACACACCCCCAAGCCTCTGTGGACTTCCCATATGCCTTATCTGTGCTGCACCCAGCTGGACAAAGTTCTTTTCTTCCCAGGACTTCTGTGATTAGATTGAGTCACTGCAACCCCACCCCCACTCCCACCCCCACCCCAGATTCTCACTGCCTTTAATTATACACGAAGGTTTATTTTTCTGTGAAACATAGCATAGTCATAAGTTCCAGGAGTTAGTACATGAGTATATTTGAAGGTGACTGTTTATGAAAGAAGGTAAATTGCAAGAGACTAAGTCATCCTACAGGGTCTTTTTAAAAAAAAAGTGTAAGTTCATCAGTACAATGTAGATTCATATAATGATCCCATTCATCATAGAAGATTTGCACCTACCTTAAAACTATTTTCTTCCCATTGCCTGCTCTTCATCCCCTTTTCCGCTCCTTACTTACCAAGTTTAGTTACCATTTTATTCTTCTTTTCTCAAGTGTTTCTTTTCCCTTCCTTCGTTTCTCCTGCCCCTCATGTCCGTGTTAGTGCGTCTAGTGACAGGCAGACTGCTGGAGAAGGTAACGATGCTTCCAGCTGCCGCCCTGTTTCTGAGACGTCTTCCTCCTGAGAGCAGAGTGCGGTAGCCCTGAGGAAGATCACTCCCCGAGGACTTGCTGTTCATTTGATCAGAAGAGAAAACAATAAAAATAAAAAGTAAAAGTTAGTGGAGCTTGCAGGTTTTAGCTTCTGAATTGCTCCAGCATTATTCAAAGCTAATATCCCCATTTTTGACTCTGGCTTATACTGATATAAGACTACTGCCTCAAAATGAATTTTATTTTTAAAATGGAAAAAGGCCATTCATTCAGACCTAGTCTTTAGCTTCCAGCACATTATTTATTTAATCAGTGTTTTCTGGACCAGATCTCAGATGCCCTGTGTCCCTTGAGCTCAGAGTTAGCAAACAGCTAATATAGATATGCATTGCTTAAATCTGCTTGGGAAAGAGTGTTGAGGGGCTTGCAAGATAATGACTTTGCCAAGAGCAAAGGCAGGATTTTGTTTGTGATGTGCAGTAAGTGTAAGCATTCAGACAACATTTGTTAAATGAATAAATAGAAATTATATTCTGTCATCAAGTGCAGATGAACTAAATCTGGACTCTGTCATGATCTGCATTTGTTTGTTCATAAGAAAGTGTGATATAAAAGTATATACAAATATGAAGAGAAATTTTGATGGAGATCTTTCACAATTTTCTTGAAGAGCTCTTTTAACCTAGTATTACAATACAATTTTTATGAACACAATTGTCTAAATTCACTGGTGAAAAAAATTTCAAGGAAAATAAAAATTGAGCAAGTGGTACCCAAACTATGAAGTATTTATTAATTCTGAGTTCTATATTTGCAAACTCTATACCTGTATGTAGTATCAATGTTCCTTTCACTTGATTATTTCAAACTTCCATATATTGAAAAAACCATTTCCCACAAGTGTTAAATACAGCTCAATTTAGGCTTTAAAAGCCATGGAAAATAAAAATAGAAAGTGATAGGATAAAATACTTATAGTGGTGAAGTCCATGGATGATTGCTTTTCTTAGATTATGAGTAAATGCTATAAGCACATTGTTACGTGCGCAAAAAGAACACAGTATCCTCCACAACCTAACAAAGGACTGGGCTGTGCATTTCCTATCACGCCTTTTGCTCAGTTTCCTTATGGCAGAGAGAGCAAAACTTTTAGAACTTCCAATGATGAAATACAAATCCAGCCTCTTGCAGCGCATGTGCCACAGGTTTGCCATCCCTGTCGCATGGACAGCCATAGGGTGGGACAGTGGGTCAAAGAAAGATTTAACAAACAGGGACACGAACTATAAA
The DNA here is from genome assembly GCA_004027025.1 of Myocastor coypus. NCBI lineage: Eukaryota > Metazoa > Chordata > Mammalia > Rodentia > Myocastoridae > Myocastor > Myocastor coypus. The sequence goes on from PVJA010012283.1 coordinate 50,669, forward strand.
AATAAATAAGTAAAGATTTACCAGATGAACACAAGTCTTTTAATAGCTTGTATATCCTTTCACATTAATTTTTATGGCAAGGTTTTTAATTATTCATCATAGTTGTGAATTGAATGAAAATATGTGTGAGTCAGACAGGATGGATTAATTATTTTAATGATTTGCATGTCTTAGGCTCGGTGAACTTGACAAATTCCTAGACAGCAGGCTGAGGAAGCTCTCCACAGTGTGGACAACCAGACATATTTTGATTCACTCTTTCTCTTCTTTTGCATGGTACAAAGCAGAAAAAAAGATCACCTTATTGTTTTTCTGGAGGAAAATTTGCTTCTTTTATGAGAGTCTCCTATGGAAATCCACATGGCTATCAAATAATAATAGAAAAATCAAACTTTTTAAAGCTTAAGAAAAATAATATTCTAGATTCCTAGGAATACAGATTGTAATTTTAACTCTTGAAAAGTGAACTGGGGTAGAGAATTCAGACTCTGAATGAATTACACGCTATCATGTAGAGTGTGTGACTAGGGTTTATGGAAAATAAATTAGCTAAGGTTAAAGGACATGTCCAGAGAAGAGTGGTTTCCCCCAAGACTTCATCAGTACCACACAGCTGCCCTTTCAACAAGAAAGTGTCAGTCTCTGAAAGTAACTGTTACTAAAAAATAAAAAATAAATAAAGACAGAAACCCACTTTCTTATATACAAGTGTATAATGCTTTTAAAATTATGAAGTGGGCAAGTTGTAGATTATAGTTCATTCTGTTCTTGATGAACTATGAAAACCAAAAGATCTATGAGAAAAACACAGAAAATTATTAAAAATGAGACTTGTAGACACTGAAATCTTCCATTTGCTTTTTGCATAATCTTTGGATTAAAAGAATGTTTATGTCCTAGTTTTTAGTCATATATTCTTTTTTCAGATATCTTCAAACAGAAGGAAATATTTTGAAAGCTGCGACTATAATATGATATGGATGCATTTAACAGCTGGAAGGATTTCACACTTACAGCCCAATTTACAAAAATCTGGAGTTGGCACTGTTTCAGATCTAGTCTTGGAAGTCATAATTTCCCAAGGAATTTTTTCTTCTGGATTTAAAAATTATTTGTGTAAGGAAAATATATCATTACAAAAACGAAGTTATCATAGCAGAATCTGGCCAAGCAAAGCAGAATTGCCTAACTTCAGAAGAAATATCTGAAAGCATCACCCCAGTCCGGCCCTGTTCCATTAGCTGGCATCACCGCTTAACAAGGAAGTTGGCTTCATTTCACATCCCATATCTTTAATCGGTTGGAGAAACTTGCTACTATGTTAACAGAGTAAATGCAAAACTGCAACATGATAAATAGTAATAATAATGACTAGAAGCAAGATTACAATATATTTCTAAGTGTGTGTGTGCATGTTAAATTGAGAAATGGTCAGAAGAACACTGAGATAAATATAATGAGACTCAAAGGGACTGTAGTGCATTTGTTTTTGCAGTAAGACTAAGAAGAAAAATATAATAATTGCTCAGGAGTGTAAGAGCAGAGAAATTCACCAACTGGTGCTGCTATTGCTGTTATTAGCTGATCTAGTCTACCCTGGATTGTGTCCATTCAGAGCACCAAAACACTGGACAGAGAAAGGAAGAAAGAGAGGGAGAGAGGGAGGAAGGGAGGGAGGGAGGGAGG
>PVJA010012284.1:0-52437 GCA_004027025.1 Myocastor coypus
ATATGCAATATGTCAACTTTCAAAGAAAAAAAGGGGGAAAAGAAAAAAAAAAAGTAATGTGGATTTAGAAAGGTTAATGTTTAGTTGTTTGATCAATCTTATATACCTATATGTATTAATCTAAACTGATCCGATGATGAAAATATGTAATATAACCATTGTTAAATTTAAACAATAAAAGAATTGAAAAAAAATAAAATAAATAAAAAAAATTCTCAGTATGTTGGCATGTATAGTGATTGAGGGTCAACTACGGATTATGAGAAGTTTGTTCATATTTATTAGGTGAAAAAATTGCTTCTAAAATAACTTGACTAATACAGTTTCTGGAATCACAAGGGGATTAAATCTACCTTTAAAAAAATCACAAATTTTGGACATGGTCTCAAGGCCTTTGATAGACATTTCTTACTATTTCTTGATCAGTATAATTCATTGTAATAGAAACTGAAGTGTCTGACCCTAGCTTGAATACATACTGCTAAAAGTGACCTCAGTCTGAAACACACACAGAAGGAAATTCAGACATAAGAAAACAGGAACAACAGGCCTTCGTGAGCAAAAATAGAAAATGCTATGTTCCTATAGCAAACTAAAAGTTACAACAGAATCATATTAGAGAAAAATGAATATTTTGTTCTGAAGATAGTAAAGAAAACAAAACCAGTAACCATAAACAGAAGAAAGATTAGTACATTAAGATGCAACACCTGAGATTTTCTTCATGGTTCAGTCTCTTCATTCACAAATTTTCATGATTACTATGTTATTAACATGCACACTCAACTCCATAGAAACCAGTTTTGTAGTATTTGGGATGATATTTTTGAAGGCCACTTTATGTTCAAGTCTTTTCTACTAAGTCAGTCAGATCAAAAGGTCTACATATCAGAATTTGAAAGAAAGGCAGCATGGCCAGGGTAGTCAAATGTTTGAATCTCACTTCTGCCACAGGTCAATTACATTAAAATCTTTGGATAATTATATCATCTATTTCTGCTTGTCTTTTGAAAGGAGCAGTTAATGCTTAAGTTCCTTTTTTTTTTCTTTTTACTTTTTTAGTTTTTACTCTTTTGAATTTCTCTCTCTCTCTCTCTCTCTCTCTCTGTCTCTCTCTCTCTCTCTGTCTCTCTCTCTCTCTCTCTCTCTCTCTCTGTTTTGTTTTGTTTTCACTGACTAAGTTCAGGTCAGCTACAAATTAAACCACCAGTTGTCAATGTACCACAGCTCCCCCTCCACAATTGTCCTATCCAATATTTCAAGTAGTCTCACCACTGACTTTACCCTACTGTAGTTCAGTAATGGTTATTGTACCTCTACAATCTGCTTACTAACATCAGTGTCCCACACATGCATGAATGTCAAATGTCACTGATCAATAACGGCATCATTTTTTTTATGGTTGTCTCAGCTTGCCCTGAGGGTGGGAATTGGCACAGTATGTGGCACCTAGGATCGAACTTGTTGCCACAGTCCTTGCGGTTGCCTAAGCTTGCCTATGCAGGCGCTTTAGATGGCTGAGCCATCTCGCCGGCCCTTTTGAGTTTCTTATAATTTCTCTGTTATTGTTCTGTTTTCTTTAAACAAATATTGCATGTATATCTAGTAATCTAAACAACTAACTTGAAGATAGCATCATATAATACAGCAACCATTGTTGAATTCCTATTTGTTTTGTGCAACTTTGTATTGCTTCTAATGCTGTTTGTTTCTATCACTATCTTGTATTCTTTAAAAAAAAGAGAGAGAATCAAGGAAAAATTATTGATCTTGATGGCAACAATCATGACGCCAAATAATAGTATTGCTTCAGTCATCTTTGGTGAACTCAGTAAATGACCTTCTGAAGATGGCTGCATGGGTCGCCATCACTCACTGGTGTTTGGAGCTACAGACTGGAGAAGTGATGTGTTTTACAGAACACACAGAGCCTCATGGTGGTGGAAAAGTACTGACTTCTATGTTGCTTTCTCTACTTTTTCTACTTGACATGAATTCCTTCATCTATAAAATTGTGGTAACAAATACCACTAAAGATTATTAAAGGTAATAATGGAATAGTCTACATGGGTCTTAAGTTAATAGCTAGCCTAAAGTAAATGGCTTTTTTTATTATAAGTGGCCAATCTCATGTAAATATATTACTTGGTCCATCTGAGATGGCCTGACAACACCATGATCTGAGCTGGGTGGTGAATGGAAGAGAAATGTACTTTCTTATAGGTCTTTAGGCCTTGAGTAAGGACACTCATATCCTATGAAATCACAGAACTGACCCCATCCTTTCAAATGAGGAACCATCCTAGGTCCCCAGTCCTACCCAGAGTGCTCTGCAGTAATGGCATCAAAGGCAGCCCCATTTGTCTCCAAATTTTTCTTGGGGTCATTATTTCCATTCCTTATAGGAAAATACGTATGTATACCCAATTGTCCATTTAGTTCTATTGTCCCATATTCTAAAATCCCAGATCTCAATACTTGGCATATAATATTTGGTATATGGGGAATAGACTCAGAGCTTTCACACTAAACTACAGCTCTAGCCATTTTCAGTTTTTCAGACACTGTGGCTAAGTCATTAAGTTGCCAACTGGGATGAAAGTTGCAATTTCATGCTCCACCCTCCCAGAGTGATAAGATTCACAGACATTTGTTACCACTTCTGGTGCAAGACATAGTTTATTATAATTTTTTAAAATTCAAATTTATTTGTAACTTATAACACACAGACATAAAGACTGCACATATTTATGAGACTCTGATACTTCAACAGGTGTATGCATTATGGATGTTTAGAATGTAAGTATCTTTCTACTCAAATGTGATGTTATGGCAAAATATTACAAATTATTACTTATTGCTTTCCCACTGTGCAAGTGTATATTGGAATTGTCTACTCCTATCTGTAACTTGCTACCCACTGAGCAACATGTACTAGCCCTTAACTCCTTTTTCAAATCATATTTTTTAATGTTTATTAGCAAAACATGAAATAGAACCATGTTCTTCCTCTTCCACTTCCACTTCCATGATAAACATTTACATCGCAAGGATACTTTTGACTTTGAACGACAATGAAAATTGCGCTGTACTTGAGCAGTTATAGTTGTTGTGGCTTGTTCATTACAGAATCTACTGTTACTATTACTGACACAGATGTATTATTTTGGTTCTATGTCAAAGCACTTAAGAAGATTGCAGCTGTTGATGAAATCATGAAAGAAACACTGTAAGTTTGTGTACACAGATACACATCCATACACCCATACACAGGAAATTGGGGAGTGTGGGCTTGGATACTGGTGGCTCCTGTAACAAAGAGAGATAGCTGACAAACTTCCATGACTGCAGACTGCTCTCTAACAAGCAGCTTTCAAGCAGCCGGTGCTCCTGCTGTTTGCAAAACTTACTTTGAATATACAATGCCAATTATAGGGAGTGAACATGTTAGACTTTGACAGGTATATGGAGATTTATGCAATTAATTTTATTTATGCACTTTCTGCTTTAAATGCCCCTGAATAGAAGAAAATTGAATAATACACCTCAAAAGGAATATGTACTCATATTTATCTCCTCACACTGAATCACTAAGCTCTTTCTTCCTGCCGAAATATAAAGAACATAAGCTGATCAAGTAAAGGAATTGAATATGGTAATAAAATGGAAAAACTTCCTTATCTTCTTGAGCTAGTCATTAAGGCAGAAAAAAATGCAAAAAGCACAGTCAGTGACCAAGGCCAGAAAAGGCTGAGAAGCCTGGCACCTCTTTTGAATTCCAGGAGACCAGCGAATTTATTAGCATTTAGATACACAGATTTAACCATGCTACAATCACAGTTCTGCTATCGTCCTCAAAGGTGAGAGGAACAAGTTATATACTCTGTTGTTTTATTAAGCACCGTGTGCTGCATCCTGGAGTTGCACGTAAAGACAGCTCTATGAGAGCTTCTTGGCCCTTCCTACACACTGCACAACTAAACTGCTTACTATTATGTGATAAGCCCCTTTTGCAACTAGGCAAATCCTTATACATATGACAGTTCAACTCTTGTCATGCTCTTAACAAATCCAAAACATTTGCCATTTGGCTTTATTATATTAAAACAGACCCTTACTTAATTTGCTAATTCTTTAATGTGCATAATTTATTTTCCAAAAAGTACAACAAAATTCCATAATCAAATAATAAGAGAATAAGTATAGTTATTATATTGTGTATGGTTATCTTAAATAGGTAGTTATGCAGAGTATAGAGTATAAACAAAAAGATCTTACAAACAATGGGATTTACAATTGGAGAAGTAGTTGAACTTCTCTCTATTTCCTATTAATTTTCTCTATCTTATTTCCTGTGTGCATGTGAATGCATGCATGTGTGTAGGCATGTGTGCATGTATATAAGAAAAATCATGCAATATTTGAGCTTATGTGTCTCACTTATTTCACTTAACATTATGCTTTCAAATAGGGGCCAGTAGGGGCCAAGAGGCAGAGGTAGGCCCCACAGTCCTGGGAGCTGCACTGACTTGCCACAGGTATGGAAAGATTTGCAAAAAGCTGTGTGTTTTGATCTGTGAGGGGAAAGCTCAAAAATCATAGTGCTCTCAGGGCCATATGTAGCTCCCTCCTAACTTGTGTTGACATCCATGCATGAAGGAGGGCTTGCTCTCCTTTTTACCTTTTCCACTTCTGTTTTTCTTTCTGTTTTCTGAGACAGGGTCTCACGATTAGTTCAGTCTATCCTTGATCTATGTAGCTCGGGCTGGCCTCAGATCCATGGTGATCCTCCTGCCTTCACCTCCCAAGAGGTGAAACCACAGGCATGTACTGCCATATCCAGCTACCTTTTCCAATTCTGAAGTTATACCTGTTCTTTATTTTTCAGAATAGCTGTCAATCATTTCACGAATGACGTGTGATGCCATCCTCCTGTGCCTCTTGCTGTCTACCAGATGTGAGTTGACTGTGGTGGCTGCTGAGCCTGTCCCCTAGATGCAGGCTCCTCCCATTCCCCTTGCACCTTCAAAGTTATCTTTTTCTTTCTTTACTCCCCGCTATTGCTCCTTCCTGTATCCAGGAGTCTGATCAGTCTCTGGCATCAAGTTCCATCCATTTTCCTACAAATTCCTGAACTTTACCTTCCTTTATGTCAGTGTGGCACATACACGATTGTGCATACTTATTACATTTTCTTTATCCACTCACAATTGATGGAAATATACACTAGCTATTATAAATCACTAGCTATTATAAATCACTCATACACTAATTATTATAATAGCTAGATGCAAGATCTAGCTATTATAAATCAGACTGCTATAAACATGAATATGTGTGCATCTGAAATGCATATTATCTTAAAGCTATTATAAACATCCAATTTTATTGCTACTTTTACACAAAGAAATGTAATGATCTGTATGCTGACTATTAATTCATTCAGTACAAAATAGTATTAAATCTGCCATAGAAGGATAGCATTGAAAGTATAAGGATAGTGGTACACAGCTGTACTCAGGGGCCTGAGGCAGGAGGATCTTGGGTGTGAAGGTAACTTTGACTACAAAATAAGAACGTTCCTCATAACTTCTTGGGATGACATTTATCATAAGGAGTTTCACCTTAATGTCTGAGTTATCCATAAGTCAAATACCCAAATGTTTTGAGAATAGCATGACTCTGAAAAGTAGGAAACTAGGCAACGATGGAAATCTGTAACTGCAGTAATGTCCAGTAAGTACTCCCCAAGCCTCACTCTGTACCTCCATGGACAAGTCATTTCTCCTGGGAGGAAGCCACCATTTTTGTATAATTCCAAAGCATATAGTTTATGGTCTTTTAAATTCATTTTCATACTTTAAATATATGACTCATACCAGCTGGGACATTTGAATAATGAATCTTCTCTTTTGCATTGGGAGTCTGAAGGAGGTGACATTGGAAGGAGCAAAGGCTTGCCTAAGTGGCAAATAACAGGTACTGAAGAAAAGAGTAGGACTGCCACAAACTGTCCCTTGGAGGAATGCCAGTGTGCCTACTTGGGCTCTTCCCTAGGCTCCCTGGTTTGCCTCTCCCGGGGCTGTTCCTACAGGAACTGTCTAGCTTCGTGACTCTTCCTTCCTGAGTATCTTAAAGTTTCCCATCTCCCAGCATGTCACACCTATGGAATTGAGGGTGACAGTGAGGAGCATAGGTGATGCGAAAGGGGACCTAAAGGAATAAAACCACATCTACTATAAATAGAATCACACTAGACCACGATCAGAAAAGAGGCTGCAAGAAAGCTTAAGATTTGAGAATTCCTACTATTATGGAATGTTAGACTATGCATACAACTACTTTCTCTTAGCCCAGTGAGAAGAAATATTTGTAGCAATAGTGTTTCAAAAAGTTGTAGTGTCTGCATCTTGTACTCTGAGCAACTACTACAAAGACATTAATATGCACTGTATTAATTATTATGGCTGTCCTACCAATGTGTTTTGAAACTGTCTCATTGTTATTTCTTATTAAAAGTAATAAAATTATTTTAAAAATTGAGAATTACATTTTGAAAAGGATCTGGATTTGCACATTATCTTTGCCACTGAGTTATAGTGTAACTACCACTGAGAAACAAAGGCAGAAAGGCAAGTGGAGGAGATGGTGGGGGTTAGGGGCAGCAATTCAATTGTAGCAAACCTCAAACACCAGAGAATAGCGGAGCCAGAATGGCTGGTTTCCTGGGCTAGAACATCGGGAGCACTGGGGTGCTAGTGCTTGCTCCTCCTCTCCTACAAACAAGCTATGATGTCCTGGCCAATTATTTCTCCCTCTCAGTCGTCTTTTCATCTTTCCAGTTAAATGCCTGTGGAACATTTCCCACTATCAGCCATTCTTTATTCTTCCCCTTCCAGTAAAGTCCAGCACTATCTTTTTCTATTCTTGCTATTTGGGTTCTTTGTTTGGTAGGCGGTTGGTTGGTTCCAGGCACTGAACTAAGAACCTTGCCCTTGCCTCGCAGGCATGGATGCTGCTGAGCTATCTTCCTGGCCTGGTTTTGTTATTTACTTTCCCTATTAGAGAATGAAGAACCACAGTGCTTCTTGATACTTGCCTAACACAACACCTGGCATGGAACAAATGCTAACTACATGTTTGTTCCATTGGCGGCCACAGTCATGTGTTTACCATCCTGGTTTGGAAACTTAAGTGATATAATGCATGTTCAACGTGTAACTGGAAGAATAAGAAAGTATCAAAGTGGAGACAAAAAGATAAAACGATACCATTTTACTGGACAACCAGGCATGGCATACAGTGCGTTTGTACTTTCTTACTCAGAAGGCACAGGGAATGTAGTATTAATTATAAAAAAAAAGACACAATTTTAGGCTAATTCCCAGGATGCCAATATGAGTTGGCCTGATCCTATGATAGGGAACATCCTCTGTGGCTAAAATTCAGCTATGGAATGACTCACGATTAGATAGCAGAACTAGGAGAACATTTCATCATTAAGACCCTATTTGTTAACTAATAAGGACTTTAAATATAAATTTAAAATCTTGTCTATAGTAAGGATCTATGGCAACATAAAAATGAGAACAATTATTTAATTTGTATGTGAAAGGATGATAGACTAAAAGACTAAGGGATGTTAAGTAAATCTTACAGATTGAATAGATATGGGTGTTAGTATCCAGCGAGCTCAGACATCAACACAATGAAATCTGTATATCAATTTTATTTAGAGGGCCTGATTTCATTTTTAAAGTTTATAGTGTATACCTAAAAGCATGGAAAGATTGTGAAGTTCACTAAGAGTTTATTGCTCTTTTTTTTTTCTGATTAGTTTTCCTCACACAATGAGTGAAGAAAAAAAAAATCAGGAGCAAAAAGAATAGAGAACAACTAATAAGAAAAGTGGAAAAAAGGGAAAAAAGTTACAAATACATGAATTTCTCTGGAAAGGGATAGACAAGGGAAGACAGAGATAGTGGCGGATCAATGGAAAAGCTGATCAGAAGAACAGAAATATTAAGGTCGGTGAGATGAGAGGGTGCATGATCCATCTAAAGACTATCTGAGTAGTTCCAATATTGCTCTTTAAGGGCCAGCATTAACTGTCAGACTACAATAGACCTCATGGTGTGCTGAGTGTCGTGTGCTGAGCTTCATGGCTAGTGCCGTATGGAGAAACAAGTGCACTTCTTAGGATACAGGCTGGCAGGGAGAAGGGATTCTGAGCTCGGGCTGAATGAGTGAATGGTTTTTACCTTCACAGAACATGCAGCACTAAAGGAATCCCATGCTCCTTTTATCTATAGCTCAAGCCAGAAGCCAGACTCCTATATTGTTGTTCTTCCATCTTCACACAGTTGTGTTTGATGGCACAATTTAGATGACTTACCAGGAGGGACCATATTATGCCTACCTCCCAAGTTAGTCTAGGAAGAAGAATCATGCATGCAAAATCTTTAAGAAGATGACCTACAAGTGGCATAAATTATTTTAGCTAATGTGTGATGGGCTAGAACTTAGAATTTATACATAAACATAGATAGATAGATAGATAGATAGATAGATAGATAGATAGGTAGATAGATAGATAGGTAGATTTAAAGAACGTTATATGAGTTTCTACTGTGCTTGGTTTACTCTCTAACAATTGGTTTAACTGAGAGATAACATTCAAATGGTCAAAACTTGGTAAAATGTAAACAACCCCATTAGTGCAAAACAAGAATGTAGGAGGTACTTGGGACTTTTTTATGAATATTTTTATGTAATTTTACAAAGCAGAAAAAGTAGACCTATCATATTGATATTTGTCAAAGTCTAACTCGGCAGGTGATGTGCTCAGTAGTTTAAAATAAGAACAGATACAGGCTGACGGTTGCCATGTGTGCTGATGCTGTTGGCTGCCTTAAAACAAAGGCTTTCATGGCAGTAAAACTGAATTATCCTGGGATTAGTAAGCAGCTGCAGCATTTGCGTGCTGTCTTTGTGCCAACACTGAGTCTTGGCCCTGTGATTCTCCAACTTTATCATTTAGTGAGCCAACGCTTCCTATAGGCAAAATTGAATTAGACGTAAACTGGGGAAACAAAACATTCAAACATAGAACATTTAAAGTGACTGAAGAAACTTTAACACTCTGGATTATTATAAGATACAGAGATTTTAAGTATTAAATTGTTACTGATCAAGATACATAATGTGAATAAACCTAAGTTACAGATCAGTTTTCCTTGGTCTGACAGTGTATGTAAATAAAACACTTAATTTTCTTGATCAGGTACTTCTGTCCAAGATGGATCTTTATTTTACCTCCTTCATTTTAAAGTTATCAGTCACATTCTTTTTCATTTATTACAGAACAAGAGCTCGAAGCCACAGCCTCATGGCATGCTGGTAAGGTGCTCTACCTGTGAGCTACAATTTCTCCCCAGCCAATTTTATATTTTAATTCCAGATCAAGTATGCTCAATTTTTCAGATTGGCTTTGGACTGGTGAACTTCCTGACTCAACCTCCCAAGTAGCTGGGATTACATGCCTGTGTCACCACATCTGATGAGTCACACCAATCTTTTCAGCTATTCCTTACATGGAAGGTTTCAAGAAATTCTTCACAGCTATTTAGAGAATTTGCATGACACCAAACAGTTCCAGACATACAGCTACCATTTAGAATCATCAGCAATTTTCAAGCAGGAAGTGACTTACAACTATCTTTCGCATACCTTAAAGAGCAGTAAAGATTAGGCAATGTAACTACTATGGTCCTCAACTTCTAATAAGAATATTGATCTGAGGCTTAAACAAGTAAATGACACATAACTACACCAGAGTTTGTTGTACATAGTTGAACACGAAGCAGATATACAGCTATGAGAAAAATCAAAGGGAGAAAATGTGGCCCTAAGCAGAGAAAATTCTACTCCTATAATATAACATAACATAACATAACATAACATAAAAAAATAAAACTTTTTACTCCAAACTAGATGCATCCAAACTTTACATCCAACTAGATGCATTGTGAGAATATGGGAACTATTGGTTACTCATATCTTGTCTAACATCAGTACTGGTGAACTGCAAAGCAATGCAGTATAGGTCGGACACACACATGTATGCAGGTGTCTCAGTATAACAATTAATTAAAGTAGCTTTAGTGAAGCATGCCCTATCTTCTGTTCCCATAGTGCTCTGCAGGAACCTATTTTTAGGTTGGATAATCAAACCCAATCACTACACTGCATTCATTAATTTTGTGTGCTTTTATTCTTCCACAAAAAGGTAAAAACACATTGGAACCTGGGGACAATTTAAAGCTTCTCTTCTGACTCTGACACTAAGCACTCGCTTGCCTCCCCCAACTCGTTTTCACAGCACAGAAAATAAAAATGTAATCTGCAACTGCAGGCATATCTGCTTTCACAGAAATGTTGCTGATTACTACAAACATAGAAGCAAGACTCTATAAGCACAACTACCACACACAGAACATCTGATAGACTCCCAAGTGTTCACTGTTGAGAAACCCAAACTTGACTGCCTATTGCAGAGAGGGTATTTAATTTTCATGCATTTTCATGCATCTGTACATGCTCCGATAGGATACAATGGTTCTGATGAGTTCAAGGAACAAGAGCCTACACTGTACCAATTATAAACAAATTAGCTTAAAGTTAAATAAATTTTAAAAGTCATAGCAATGTGAAATCAGTCAGATATTCTATACTAATATTAGATAATGTTTAAAGGGGGTGATATTTTAAATAAAGTTTTAATCACAAATCCCTATAGATAACAAAATGCTACATCATATTTTAGTAGCTTTTACACCAGGATATCTCTGATACTGACAGCAATATGACTTATATTAACTATGTACCAAGCAGAAAGTCAGGTGTTGGCATATAGTGTATTAACTCTTATTTCAGTGGAAACCTTGAAACAATACCACGGTATAAGCTGGAGGAAATAAAAATGAGACTTTTAAAATTACTTGCTTAAGACTGTCCATATACCAGTTACCCACAAAGGAGGCATTAATACTAGTTCCATTAAACTTCATTGACTGTGGCAAGAATTTTGTGTATAGAAAGCCTATAGACTTTCCTCTAACAGTGATAAAATTATACTATGTGTTTTATGCCAGTTTTCTCTAGGGTCTAATTGCTCTGCAACACCATCATCTATGTAACCAGGCAATTATTTTATGGGAATCTTTTGTGCTTCAAGAATATTGTAGCATAAAGGAAATTCCCCTACTTTGTTTTTCTATCTCAAGTAAGGCAATTAGGGTTCTTCTCTAAATGGTAATTGAAAACTTGAGGCACTTACTGTCAGTGTCAGTTAATTTTTTGGAACTATTTCAAAGGTTAGAGGTTCCATAGTGGAAAGAGTAAAGTTTATAGTCAAGTAACTTGTGCACCATTAATTAGCTAGCTCTAAGTTTTTGCTTTTCAGATTTATACAGTGAGGATAATAATACTTATGTCTTAGAGCTACTTAGAAAAAACTGACTCACAGTAAACAACATAAAGATGCCTAGGAGGAAATGAGTCAGAACTCTGAGATCCCTAACTGTTCTCAGTCAACTTCAGAAGCCAGAGAACCACTGCCACTAATTAATAGAAAGGTTTTTCTGAATCTCATTCTTACATACTGGATAAAAATATTGGCAATTTTTTTATCCATTCATTTAAAAATCATATGTACACATAAAACCACCATTTGTTGAATCCTATTTGCTAAGGGGCAAATATTAAGACTGTTGTCTTCTTACCATAACATGAAGCAATTTCAACAGGGGTTCTCAACCTTCATTTGTGAGACTTCATATAGAAGGATTCTACATCTTGAAACCATCTTCAGTGAATTTCCTAAACAAAATGAAGCAAAATATTGTGAGAACATGGGAAAAATCAATTAGCTTCTAAAAATTGTCATTCCAAATTTCTCATGTCATTTCTCGTCTAGCTATTTTTTGCTCTAATTCTACAATGACAATAATAATTACCTCACAGTATTTCTAGGCTGTAACTTCTTTCTTCTCTTCTCTTTTTTTTTTTTTTTTTTTTTTTTTTTTTTTTTTTTTTTTTTTTTTTTTTTTTTTTTTTTTTTTTTTTTTTTTTTTTTTTTTTTTTTTTTTTTGTGCAGGATCTCACTACACAGCCCAGACTCACAGTGATCCTCCTGATTTCTGTCTCTCTAGTGCTGCGATTACAGGCATGCACCACCAATTTGGACTCCATCCCTGGCTCAGCACATCCAAGGTTGGGCCAGCATGACACACGGTGCCAGGGATCGAACCCTGGCCCCTATGCTTACCTAAGCAAGCACTATGTCCACTGAGCTGTATCACCGCCATATCTAGGCTATAAATTCTCAGTCCCATCTGATGTACCTATGTTGAATGATACTGCTTCTTTTATTTTTACCTATTGTCTTTCATTATATGTGGCATTTGTGGGTTACTACGTGGTTTTAAATGCATATGAGGAAAGAATATGGAAAATATAAGACACTTTCCACATCAGATTGAGTATTTTCATTAAATTGGTTTCAATTTAACTGCGCATCAGTAATTTCATTAAGGGATAAAAGGAGATGTAGACCAATAAAGTTGCACTTAGTGTGTTAGAAAATAAAGGCATTTGAGTATATAGCATTTTCCTGTCTTTTTTCCATTCAGATTTTATTGCTAAGTTTTAGATATTAAGAAGGTTATGAGTCTCCTTTAAAAGATGAATAGAAAAAAAATGCTGTGTGACACTGGGCCTGTTTACTTTATTTACCATTTCAATTATTATGACTGCATATGCATGTATTCCAGCCACGACAATTTTTCAAACTGGAAGCTCATTCATACATTTACCAATATCAACCTCCATTGTAAAAGTGAGTAATTTTATTACCATTTGTAGATAGCTTTTCCCTTTCTTATCTTTCCATCTTCCTCATACACATTAGCATATATATTATACATATATATAAGTATACATATTATACATATATACATAGACACACACACACACACACATATATATATATATATATATATATATATATATATACCCCTGACAAATTACATTTATTGCAAGAAAATATAGTGCAATTGCACAAAACACAATTAAATCACATTTATTCATCAGCCTAGGTCTATACCCTTTAATAACTATTTTGGTTTCATTACAATAGAGTCTTCTACAAATAATTAAATAAAATGCTGGTTATGCAAATCACAGCAATGAAACACTGAACACTTGATTGTCTGAAATATCTCAAGCTTAAGGAGGCATGTCATAGCGATCAATGTTAAATTAGTCACTATGGAACAACTTCATTTACTTCAATATCCTGGTGGCTTCCTGGATTTCCATTTCTGAAAAAGTAGTAATTACAATTGTACTAGGTGGCACGAATGAGTCTCTCTTCCCAAATGTGAGGCACACAAGGAATCTCCTGGGTCTGCTGAATGCTACTCGCATCTTTACTTCTCCTGATAGATTGATTTCAGGTGAAGACCCTGAACAATGGCGGCTCCAATCTCTTTTTCAGTGGAGGCATGGTAAGAATTCTGTGTCTCTAAATTATTGTCTCCCAGCGACTAATCGATACTTCTCTATCCTGATCTGTGATTTGGGCACTGAGGCTTGTCGCACTACATTTCTCCTGTGTCACTTGCCTTTCTTTGAGGTTCTGCAATAGAGAACAGCACTGAAGAGAGAAAGGAGAGCATTCTTTCCTTCCCATAGTCATTGCCCTTCACCAATTTCGGTTCAGGAGTTTGTGTACAGGTTTGGCAAGCTATTCTGATACTAACTCTTTCTCCTGAGAGGTGCCAGCACCAGGGGGCTGGCACTCCCTCCTGACAGCTTCAGCAGAGTACTCTGCTCTGAGCACTTGCAACACCATCTCTGACAGCACAGGCCGCGTGCAAAACTATGGAGTGAAGATTGCGCGCAGTCTTGTGCAAGGCCCCAGGACAGTCTTCATTTATACTCAAGCTATATATTTTAGCTATTACCTCTGTATAAGCCCTGGGGCCTCCTTTTTCATCTCAGTTCTGCAACAGCTATGTAACTGATCCTTTATATAAAATTTATTTGCTGAAATAACAGGTACTGCTTTTCTTTTCCTCAGTGAACTGTGTTAAGGAATTTGTATACTATTTTTAGATTGGAAGTGGGAAAACCAGGAGAGAGAAAAAAGAATCTACCATTCATGGAGATACTTTTCATTTATTTTATGACTTAATTTCTAATAATATGTATGAAATGAGATGGGTTGTCACAAGGACCATGAGAAAATAAATGAAAATATTTGAGTTTCCACAATGTGTTATTACCTTTACTTATACTTGTTTCTATTTAGTGCTCATAAATTTTCTGAAAAGAGAATGAATTAGATCCATTTTATGGACAGAAAAATGAGATGCAGGATAAATTACATAGTATCTTAAACTACTTGTGAGTGTTAGCTATATAAATAGTAGCAACTGACAATATATTTTAAAAGCAAAACAAGGGAGAGTTGTTACTTTGATATGATTTTCAAATAATCACACTTAACAAGAATTTTTTTTCATTATTCTGCAATGTTGCTTTACCCAATATCCCTCTTCCCTCTCTGTCCTTCTGTCTCTGTATCTGTCTCTGTCTGTCTCTGTCTCACCCTCTGTCTCTGTCTCTGTCTGTCTGTCTGTCTGTCTGTCTCTGTGCATGTGTTGTGTATGATGAGCAGTTTCATCCTTCTCTTTTGCCATGACCAAAAAAAAAAAAAAAAAACAGCAATAGTTGATGGAGACACTATGAATGCTTTGCCGTGGAAGATGGCAGGTACTGTGGGCATGAGAGCCATGCCAAATCAAGGATCTGCTGCTGATGTGAGCATGGACAGCATGTGAGAGTGGACTCTGCCCCTGGCCATCTGCCAGGTCACTGTCATTCAGGCTGAGCCTGCAGTATGTTGTCAATGCTTCTACTTTGCCATACACTGGTAAGAGCTGCAGAACTCCACATACCATTTTCACCCTACAATACTGCATAACTTCTGACTGAGATGGATAAAGTCATAATTCTTCCTCCTCTTAACTGTCCCCATTTCTCTCAGCATACATTATGTCCAGATTTTTACACAGTGACACAGTAAAGATTCACTGTGCTTTTACAAAGTGACAGCTAATTTTGAAACGTTACATTTTATTGTAAAACACAAGAGAAAATGCTACATTCATATAAACCAACAGGTGAAAAGGAACTACCTCTAAGTCATCATCGGTGTAGCACTATAATGCTCACATGAATAAGATGGAACTGTATGGATGGATAAACATAATTAGTCTCAAATCAGTGCATGACAGGAAAATGGGAGCTTTAGGCTATTATTCACCATTATGGAAATCCACAGCAACTTGGCAGCAGGCACCTCTGCAAACAGCACAAGCTCTGTGCGACTGCACGTAACAGGGTAGTTAGGGTGAAAACAGGAGCTGAGGAGCGAAAGCCTGCCGCTGCCAGGCGCTATGATGCCAAGCAGGCGCGGAAGTGGTGTGTGTGTGTGTGTGTGTGCGCACACGCGGTTTTATTGAAAAGTCACTTTCTTGACAGTGTCATTGTTTCTGTATTTATACATTGAAGTAATGGAACTACACTGGCATTTCCCAAACTATTTTCTATGATGACTGTGAAGCACAAGATGTGAACACGAGTCACAGAGTCTGGTTTTAGCAACGCTGCTATTCTATGGCTTCTCCGCTCTCTTTCTCATCCTCACACTCATTCTCTTTTCTCACTTTCACCTCCCTCTTCCCCCAACTTTTCATTTTATTTATTCACAATCCCCTAAACATAGTAAAGATTCTGAGCATTGCACAATGGAAGGAAGTGTTTAGCAAGTTAACCACAGAATGCCTTCCTACATTTTTATTTTAATATTATGTGCTATACTTGGGATGGTGACATTTTCTGGGACAGTTTTGGAAATGCTGAACACTAACACTCCTGTGACTCCAGGATGCTGTAATTTTAAAGAAGAGGTGTTCCATTTGGCAGGAGCAAGGAACAGCACAAGGAATTTTCCCCTAAAATAGCTCTGGATGCCTGCATAACCCAGGTGTTTGGACAAAGGCCATTCAGGGGGAGGTGGTTGAGAGCCACAGATAAGGGACCATGCACTGGTCTGCTTGGGTTCCAGGCACTGCACTAAAGCAGTACGCAAGGGAAACACTCTCTGGGCAGCATTATTTATCTACCATCACTTCATTTTTTTTTTTTCGGTCAATGGACACAGGGGTAAATTTTCTCTTGGAAAGATCAGGAAAGAAAAGAAGAATGACAGGAATTAGCTACCTGCTCCCCATGCTGTCCAAAGCCAAGTTACAAACTGCAAACTTACACATGTGAAATTTGGCAGCTTGAGGAAGCTTTACTTTGGAGGAGAACCAAAATGAAAATGCTGTGCCTGAAGTAGACATTAACACTTTACTTTATGGATATGTTCCTGCTTTTAGCACTGCATTCCCTAGATTCTCCTAAATTTCATGATTCTCGTTTGACTATCATCTGTCTGCTACAGGTGAGGCAGCTCAATTCCAGGTGGCAGTAATAAAGTCCACACTTATGTATCTCCCAATCCTCAATTCATAGACCATGAACATTAAATTTATCTAAGCACAGCAACTTCCACTTTTAGGGTACGAAACATTTTTTCATATTTCTGGTGTTTTGACTCTTTGCATAACTTTATGCAAAAATAGACAGACGTCATGAAAGAAGTGGATCTTGGAAAATGAAATTTATCTAAAGCCTTTCACATGTAGTGGAAAATGCATTCACAGATCATCTTATCCTAGCACTTCTTCTTGCCACTAAAATAAAGATACAATGATCATTGAGCACTTTCAATTATTACTTTATGTTCTAGGCAATGCAGTGAAATTTTTTTTTTTTTTTTTTACAGCAAAGCACAGTCCACAGTAAGCCAAGAGGCTGCAGTTCTAATGTCTATTTTACGAAAAGGGAAAAGATCAATTCAAAGTAGTTATGTAAGCCTTCTCAAAAATCACATTTCTTTCAAATAGCAGATAGAGTCATCTGATTTCAAAATTTAAAATATTCCTTTATTAGTTATTTTTCCATGCATATGATCATAGAAGCTGCATTAGTCCATTTTCTATGACTATACAATCATACCTGAATAATTTTATAAAAATCAGTTTATTTTGCTGACAATTCTTCTGGCTCTAGAAACTGATTTTCTTAGTAACTTGGTTTGAGTGAGGACCTCAGAGAAGATGGCACCAGAATGACTGGAACCTCCATGGGATTTAGAGATCACACTGAAAGAAGAAAGTCCAATAACTACTGAGGGCCATTACACAGGCTGAGGAGATAGCTCTGCAACCCAAGTGCCTGCCTGGCAAGTGGAAGACTGGGGTTTGAACCCTGGTACCAAGTGCTGTGCTGGCCCCAGATGCTATGCTGGTCACAAAACTGGACACAGTGGCTCATGTCTATCATCTCAGGACTGGGAGGGCTGAGACAGGAGGATTACCATGAGTCTGAACTGCATAGTGAGACCTTGTATCAAATAAGTAAATTATAAATAAATAAATAAATAAATAAACAAATAAATAAATAGGGTCCCACAAAAACTGCATTCCTCCCTTGCAGGGCACCATGCTCAATGAGCTGTGACTTCTCTGTAGGCCCCTCTTTTAATGACAACATCACTTCACCACTTCTATACTGCAGATCAAGCCTCCAGTATATGAACCTATGAATGACAAACTGCACACAAGCATGGGACTAGTAAATATATATCCAGGCTTCTGTCACAGGCTGCATAAGAACTCTTTGCATCATTGACTCAAAGAGCTCTATTTTTGGACTAGTTTTGGGAGCTCCATCTGTGTTTAAGCATTGCAAAGTTATTGACTCCAGTGGGAAAAATGTGTAGCAGAGGAAAATCTAAAGATGATATTTAAAGGTGACCTTGAAATAACCAATTAGCCTGTGAACAGAATGTTCAAAATTTCTTTGAAAAAAAGGATAAAGAGACCCTCAGTAGCAGCAAAGTATATTTGAAATGATAGGAGAATCTAGAAAGATATTCTGACATAGTAAAGGACCCAGACATATTTTATAGAATGTCTACAATCCCTCCTTTGAGCAGAAAACATGAGTACCTGGTTAGATATGACAGAATATACAGGCCACTGACCACTGGAATCTTCCTGCCTTAATAGCAAAATAAAGCCTCCCCTCATACTAACAGCAGCTACTGTTTTTCATTGTTGCTGAAGCTGAATGTCTGATAATAAAATTTTAAAAAGGAAAGGTTTATTTGGCTCTCAGTTCCTGGAGGTTTCAGTCTGCAGTTATATGGCTCCAACAGTATCACAGAAGGTGAATAATCCAGGGCAAATCATGGCAGGCAGAAGGCAGCAAGCAGGAAGCAACGAGGGACAACAACCAGGGGCCCTCTTTTAGTCTTTCAGTCCTTTATATCTCTCCAGGTCCCTCAACCTTCGATTGACTAGCACTCAGTCCAATGTTCAGTACCCTTCATCCTACTCAGGACTATTCCTAACCAGTCCATGGATGAGTTTAGAATCACACAACCTTGACACCAGAATGACACCCTTAATCCCAGCATCACATACACTAATCCAGCCACTTCTGGAAGGCCCATCTCATGACCACAAAACTCTATTGAGAGACATCTAGAGAAAAGCCATAATATTCTAACCCTGGCCCCGCAAAGACGCAAGAAATCCCTTTATGCAAAACACTTTCAATCTACCTCCCAGAGGTTGCAAAGTCCCAACTGTTTCAGCACTGATGAAAAAATGCAAGCCTCAAGTTTCCTTCAACATTCAAGGCAAACTCTTACATGTGAACCCCTGTACAAATGAAGATAAAGTTATACACTTTCAATATACAGTGGTACAAAATAAATATTTCTATTCAATAGGCACAAATAGGGGCACAAAAAGGACTGGAGCCAAAGCAGAACCAAAATCTAGTAGAGAAAATATTAAATCCCATAGCTTCATGTCCAACAATCCCAGACATCTGTGGCAAGTTATGATCCCTGAGGGACTTGCGTGGCTCAGTCGCTAGGGAATTTATGGTGATTATAGCTCCTATGGTTTCTCTCTTTGGCAGGATTTGTTAACTCACTGCAGCCTTCCTTGGCCAATTCATGATTCTGTCTCCTCCAATCTTCTTGGGTCTCCACAGTACCTTTGCCTTTAGCTCACAGATGTGCACATTGATCTCTTGGGGGCATGCTGCCTCACCTTCAAGGCCTTTTTCTGCAATCTTGGTGGAAGCATTTCTGACCCCACATCTCCTGCGTTCTATATGCCCCTAAAACCAGAATGACATGGATGATGCCACCATGGGCTGGGTCAAGTGCCTGGATTTCTGAGCACTCTGAATTTAAACCCAAGAATCAAATTCTCTAGGCTACTGCCATTCTGGAATATGGTGTTATGGGTTTTATTCCCACAACAAATCCCCTCACCTTTGCAACTTGATGCTACAAAGACTGGAGTCCTGTTCTTTCTTGGGTTCTGAGGCCATCTTTTCAATTATCTTGTTCTGAAATACTTTTGCTGTTATGCTTTTTCTTTTTTCTTTCTTGTTTCAGAACTTTTGTTTGTTTATTTATTTTTATGGCTGGCTCAGCCTGCCCCTAGGGCAGGGCTGGTGCAGCATGTGGTGCCGGGGGATGGAACTGCGGTCCCTGAAGCCACTCAAGCTTTCCTAAGCAGGAGCTTTAGACCACTGAGCCATCCTGCCAAGACCTATGCTTTTTCTTACTGGTCTTTTCAGTGACAAATTTCTCCTGTGTTCCATCTGTGCAACTCGCAAGTTTACTACAGATTCATTTCGGACAAAACTTAAACTATCTTGAATCATTCATTAGGGCACTTTATTATTGCTTCCCAACACAGATCTAGCTAAAAGACCCCAACACTAGCTATACCACTGAATCAACAATAAGCTGTCTGAAATTTCTTGTCCAAGATTAAGTAGTCTGCTGCCTTTAAAACTGGTGTCAGGCAGTCTCTGGACATGAGCAAAATACAACTTTCTGCCAAACTGAAACACATATCATCTTGAATCCAATAACCAAAGCAGTCTTCTTCTCAACATAACACTTCTGAAACTAGTCTTTATCAGCAGCATTTCTATGAACATTCTTATTTGTGAGCTCTGTCTAAATTCTCCCATCAAGTACATCTTAAGGCATTTCCAGGCCACTGTGTTTCTGCAGCCAGAATTTCCAAACCTATTACAACTCTTCCCAGAAGTCAGTTTCAAAGGTTCCTAAACCATGTAGTCAGATACAGTCTCAGAAATTATCCTACTTTTTCATATGATATTCCATCTAGATATTTTTTCTTGTTGCTCGCACAAAATACCCAACACTTAAAGTGAAAAAGGAAATGTCTGTTTCTCTCATAATTTGTAGCAATTTCAGTCTGTAGTCAACTAGCTCTGAGGAAGGGTGGAATGACAGAGGGGCATCTCAGAATAAACAGGTCATGGCAAAGAAGGCAGGCAGAAGGTAGAAAGCAGCAAGCGACAAACAAATCACAAGCCGCCAGGGACGCTCTTTCAGTCTCTTATATTTTATCTAGGTTATCTACCCTTGGGGCAGATAGCAGTCACACTCAGGGTTTGGCTCCCTTAATTTTACCCAGAACTATACTAGACCAACGAATGGATGAATTTGGTAATCACACACTTTTAATTCCAAAGTGACACCTTTAATGTAAGCATAACATACCAGATCCAGATACTTCCAAAAAGCCTGAAAAGCCTCGCATAGGACTACATAAGGCTTTGGGAGCATGTTTAAACAGCAGGTATGACATTTCTTATGATTTTATTCATAGGTATATTAGACCATTATGGGGTACACTGCATAAGATTAGAAGAAAGAAGAGAAGGTGAGAGACTCTAAGAATATATATATATATATATATATATATATATATATATATATATAGAGAGAGAGAGAGAGAGAGAGAGAGAGAGATTCCAAAATGTTAACTGGTTCATTTATAGTAGGAACATGCAACTATTTTAAACTATTTGTTGTTACTTTATTTTTTACTTTGTGCATGCATTTATAAGTGGGAAAAACTCTTGACAGAAACATATAGGAAAATATAACATAAATTAGTTACAATCACTTTTATTCAGAACTCAAAACTTTTGCATGGAAAATAATAGCTGTTTAATTTGTAGTTTTAGAAAAAGTCTGTAGTTTTAGAAAAAGCTGAAGGAATAACTAAAATGAACCAATTCTCTCATTCATTCATTTATTCATTCATTCACTCAGCACACTTTTACCTAATGTTCATTATATTGTACTCAGTAGTAATCTTCATGCCTGTACAGGTATATCTCCTTTAAGAAAGTACAAATAAAGGCTAGCCTGATAGCTCAGTGGACTAAAATGCCTGCTTAGGAAGAGAGCATCAGCTGGGTTCCATCCCTGCCATGCCCCCTGTAGGAGGGAGAGCACTCTGATTGGAGTGACCCTGGCTATAGTGGCACATACCTGTAAACTCAGTACCTGGGAGTGCAAAAACAGGAGAATCACTAGGAGTCCAATCTACATAGTGAAACCCTGTACACCCTGTAGACCCTGTTCTAAATGCATGAAAGAAGAAAAAAATTCTTAAAAAAGAAAGAAAAAGAAAGTGCAGCCGGGCGTGGTGGCGCATGCCTGTAATCCCAGCACTCAGGAGGCTGAGGCAGGAGGATTGGTGAAAGTTCAACTGTCAGCAGGATATCAGAAAATGGTGGGTTTTTTTGTTTTGTTTTTCGGTACTGGGGATTGAACTCGGGACCCTGCATTTGCCAAGCAAGAGCTTATTCTACAGAACTATCTCCCCAGGCCAGGATGTCAGAAAATGTTAAAAGAAAAAGCCTGCTTATTTACAGACACTAGCTATAGACCACTGTGATACTGCTACTTGAGCTCAATTGGCCAGTTACACTCAGGGTTGGTGTCATTCTCCAGATGGTAACCCTAGGTGATAGCCACAGCATTCCTGGGAACAGGGGTGCATCACGGTGCAGGCAGGTTTGCTTCTTCCCCACTTTCTTCCTGGCAGATAGTCCTTGAATTTCTTGCTCCCAAAAGCCAAATAAGGAATCGGAGGCAAATCTCTTCCCCAGCACATTCTAACAATTTGTACATTAGCCAGATAACATCTGAAAAGAAATACATAACAGATAGCCCATGGTTGTGTTTTGCAAGTTTATTAAAAAGGAGTAAGAAGATTGAAGAAATCATCCATGTTCTTTCCCCTGGGCTCAAGAAAGGACTAGATGTATACTTAGAGCACAATTTATAATCTGAGAACCTCCTCCAAACCCCGAAGAGCTATTTATCATCTCAGTGCTAAATGCTGCCCAAAAATGGAAAATAAGTCTGCAATAATAAAAAGCTTGAAAGTTGGAGCCATAAAATACAGCATGGAGATTTGGTTGCTGAATTTATATGGACTCTTAGTGTCCAATCAGCAGTCAAAGTGAAGAAATAAAGAATCAGCCAGCAAACTTCAAAGGAGGCTTTGTTCTCTGTGCTTTGTCTTTCTACATGGTGTCCTTATTGCCGATCAAGTTGTCCCCCCGGGGAGCTAATAAGCCAACAGCATCAGAAGTTTGTTTTGTTCTATAAACCAGTGAGACCAAAAGTGCTCTGTGCAAAATGTAATACCGTTCTGGCTTCCTCTGAGAGGGCTGCTGTCCCTGTACCAGGGCTCTGAGGCCTTTCAGGAGTGCCTTTTCCATGCTCTTAAGAATACTTGACAAGACTTAAGTGGGAAAAAAGGCTCATTTATTTAAAAAAAATTAGAAGATCATTTGTTCCTTTGGATTAAAGAATGCACAAGCTACTGTAGAAAACATAGAACCGAGGATAAAGTGTGAGATATTTATATAATAATGTGCTCTAACATACCAGATCCCTAAACACATTAATCAATACAATTATTTACAGGTGCTAACTGCTATTCTGTGTAATTTACCTAAATTAAAATATTCAGACTTCAGGATACCCTGAAATTAGCATCACCGCTAATCATAGTTTACTAAAAGATAAAATTCACTTTAAATAACTCTAGTCAGTGATTTATATTGTAATTTATTTACTCTCATTCAGAGAGTCAAGAAAAATTAGTGGCAATGGAAGCCTAGTTTAGAAATCCCGTGCAGATGTACAGCATCAGTGTTAGAGGGCAGTGAGGGTACACTGTCCAGCCCCTAGAACCTGGGGATGACACAGGAGCTCAGCCAAGCAGAGGTCCACGAGAAGAACCTTCAGTTTACACAGGCAAGGGCTGCAATCAATGGTATATGCAGACCTTTTCAGAGAGGGACAGATTTAGCTAAAATGTCCAGCCAAGAAGTGACATGATGGTCATGGAAATCTCAAAGCAGTTCTGCATTTTCAGCTAGTATGGGCAAGATTACTAAGGATGCAGAATGGTCTATTAAGGAGCTAGGAGTTTATTCTACAAGGATTAAAAGCCAAGAAGGAGTTTTAAGCAAAAATTACATAATCAGATTCTAGTTTTAATAGCATATTGCAGAGATGGGCAATGTGTTAGATAATCTACATCAAGCTATGATACAGATCCCAGGGCTTGTACTAGGACAGTGTTTGTGGGACAGAGCATAAGAAATAAATACAAGTGAGATGATGTTTCATAATAACATTTAGGTTCAATGTTTAGAGTAAACAAAGACAAAAGGTTCAGATGGAGGTGATTGAAATAGAGATGTATGTAAACTACTCGCATGTGACTGCAAGGAATGGGCAGGAAGCAACTGGAAAAAAAAAAAAAAAACCATCACATACAGGGCAGTTCTACCAACACTGGTGTCTTAACCAAGCAAAATGCTTACAACAAAACATACATAATTTTAAAACTAGTGAAAAAGAAACCTAAGTAATGACTTTTTTGCAGTTAAATTGCCACCTTTTATACATTAAAAAAAAATGGTGAAGAATATAAATTTCAACCTGAACAACAAAAGTTCAGATTTTATTTAATTATTGTTATGGTTTGTGTCTAATTGTCCCCCTAAAGCCTTATGCAGTCATGGTGTGGGGACTTCTAGAGTTGGAGATTAACTCATGATCCACTGAGATTATGGATGATCCAAAAATGGGATTATGGATCTGAGTATTGCTGGGATTATGGTATGGCCTGAGGTGGATAACCTGAGGCAGAGAGCCTATATGTGACATAAGAGAGACAAAGAAACAGACTTTCTGTTGCCCTGGTTGCCATTGTGGCTATTTGACCACCATAAACTTCTATTCTCTGCCATGTGTCAGTCTTCCTTGGAGCCAGCAGAGTATCAACTGAAACCTCCAGTAACTGTGACTAAATAAATAAATAAATCTTTCCTTCCTTCATTTTGGGTGTCAAGTATTTGTCCCAGCAATGAGTGAAAAGTAACTGAGAAAATTATATAAATACTAAAGTTAGAAATTTGAAAATTGACTAGGGGCTTTTGGTTTAAATGCCTGTGAGAACAATTGTAGTCAGGCATAGGGGATGGCGGTTCAATCCCCAGACCCAACCTTAAGGCACCCTGAGCCAGCCAAAAATTAAATAAATAAATAAATAAAAGTTGACTTAAATTTTACTCACCTCACACAAATGAAATGTGATTAATAATTTATACAAAAATGATGTGACATTTTATTCAAATCCAAATAATAAGATTATTAAAACCAATTAATGATAATGGCATGCTCTATGTCTTCTTTTTCAAGGAAGTAAGCTAATATTAGGACTTGGAAGAAAACATAAGCAGGAAAAGAAATTCTAGATTTTACACAGATTCCTAGCTTTCACACAGAATTGCTAGACAATGAGGCTTTAACAATCAGAATCATGATTTTTATGGTGAGGTAAGTTTCATAATAACATTATATAATCATTACTACTAAATTATGAATGCTTAAAATCAAATTTATAAATACACTATTCCAAAGTGAGAGCAGAAATAATAAATTTTGCTTAACATACTTGATTAAAGTACAAAATGAGGAAAAACTCATATAACATTTTAAAATCAATTTACATTTTACTTTTGTAATACCTCAAAATAAGGTTGACCTTTATAAAATTTTCATACATGTGGATGCAATGATTATCTTGACCTTATCAGGAAAGAACCACATTAAAAAGAGAAACTATAAATAAATATATCGATTTGTCAGAGTATTTCTTAGGCCTAAGTTTGTCTTCATAAAGATTTCAGGAGAAAAATTTTTAGTATGAACTTTTCTATATAGAATGTTTGGTTGCAGCAAAACTTGAAATCCATCAAAGCCTGCCTGAGTGACTTAGGTCCTACACTTTATCAACAGAAGACCAAGGCACAGACCTCGTGCCTGAGATATCATACAGATGGAAGCAAGATTACTCCCAGCATCTTTCCAAAATCCAGCCAGACCAAACTAACTGGGAGAATCATGCAGGCTCCTCGCCTTTAGGTAACAGGTGAGACTGAGCACCCTTTCTCCTCAGTTGCTGCAGAATGTCCCTACCTTGTGAAATCAGAAGGTCAAATAAAAAGGTCTAATAACACAGATTAGAAAACAGAGTCATGGGATGTGTAGAAGTGGCTTAGGGATGAAGGCCTATCTACCTGCTGCAGCAAATCCATGCAGGAGCAGTTAGAGAACTGCACTGAAAGGCCACTGCCACACTCTTTCCTTACAGGCAGACGGTCTTCCAGCCACTTCCACGTAGTTACCTAATATAATCTGCAAATTAACTGTCAGATAGGCTGAAAAGATGTTTTTCCAGATAAATAATTGGACACAAAAATAGGATGCAAATGAATAGGCAAAGATTCCTTAAAATTAAATGTACAAATGTATTAATCTTTGCAATCAATGTTCGAAAAAATGTTTTTCATCTGTTATGTTTTATTACTTTTAATAAGAAATTACAATGTGACAGTTTCAAAACATGTTAGAAGAACATTCCCAATAGTTGATACAATGTATATCATTGTCTTCATTATAGTTATACAAGGCACAGGGTGTAGACATGATAAATTTTCTAATGGTTATTGGTACAATAGATTTCTTCTCTTTGATCCGAGAGAAGGTAGTTGTATACATAGTCAAATGTTCCATAACTTCAGTGTGCTACTGGCAAAACTGGCAATGTTGGAAGCTGTTGACTTGAGCCTTTTACAGCTCAGCATACCAAACCACCCTTAAGTTTTATGTCAGGTGTAAGCTTTTCTGCTGGATAGTCAAGGACAAGTTAAAGCAAGACCTGTATAACAAAGCATGTATTTTTTGTACCTTTCAGGGTCAGTCAAATCCCCTCAGGATTTACTTTGGAACCATGTACAGTCCTTTGTAGAATTGTTGTTAGTGTCAGCCATCTGAATGAGTCATGGCCATTGCTTGACCAGTTTGCTGTCTATGAAAGCTCGAGAGAATGTTTTCTCTCCAGGTAACTCTCCTTAGGCATACTATTTGCCTTCAGTCCCTTTCCTCTGCTGTCCCTTAATCTCCTTGAACAGAAAATTAGGGAAACCACTGAGTTACAGGATATTACAGCACAGGTTCTCTTCTGTCCTGAGTCCTCACTGACCTTGAAGGTCTAGAGCCAAAATATTGCCTATTTATTGACCTTTTCTTATTTCTCTAATATTTGGTCTGTAAGCTTATATTCTTAGCCCTCCAGAAGAAAAGCTTAGTGATACTATTACTCTAAAACATACGTGTTTGAGCTTACTATCACTGTCTTTGTGAGCAGCAAATATCTTAGACTTAACTTGGAATAAGTATTTATGAGAATATCAATTATTTATGGAAAATACTAATTGCACCTATGTTATAAATGAAGAGACTGACAGATTGAGATAGCAACTGGCATGCTAATTTAATTTACATGTGATAGAGTTACTGCTAAGAAATCTAAAGTATTTTTACTGCTTTGTAGCATTTGATGTGTTTTTGTTTGATTTTCAGTATAACATGTTGTTTCCAATGAAAAAAATAATGTATTCTATAAAGATAATGAAGATCATTCAGGTGTACTTTTTTCAGTGTCAGGAAGAATGCTCAAAAGTCAAAAGCATGCCTATTGAAAAAATGAAAAAAGAATATATAAATATTTAGAATATATACATTATATTTAGAATGTATATTTAGAATATATTAACCTGAACAAGAGTTCAGATTTTATTTTATTTAATTATACTAAAATTAAAGTTAGAAATTTGAAAGTCAACTTGAATTTTATTTGTCTCAGGTAAATGAAATGTGAATAACTACGTACACAAAATGATGTGACTATTTTATGAAAAGCCAAGTGACAAGATTATTAAAGAAAATTAATGATAACAGCAGTCTCTCCATGCCTTCTTTTTTAATGAAGCAAAACAATAATAGAACTTTATATATAATCTACCTATCTATATATAGATATAGAGAGATGGAGAGAGAGAGATACAGATAGAGATACAGATAGAGATACAGATAGAGATAGAGATAGATAGGAGGGAGGGAGGGAGGGAGGGAGAGAGAGAGAGAGAGAGAGAGAGAGAGAGAGAGAGAGAGAGATCCTATCAGATAGCTGAGCATTTGCCAAGTGCCTACTGTCCGAATTACTTTTCAGGACTGTACCCATGTTAGAAAAGAAAAAATGAAATTCTGAGAGAACTTTGTCCATGGACATACAGTGTGCAAGCTGTGGTACAGATTACACTCCGACCCTGAACACTGCACATATTATGAAAATATTCTATTGTATGAACTTCCAACCTTGAGGCAGGTCCTATTCCCACTTGCTTTGTTTAGAATTAGAATTCAAGATTTGATGCCCTATGTTTACAAAGTTAAAGGCTTATCCTAGTTCTTAGATCTAACACAGATGTCAGATCATTATTTTTTTACTAAATTAAGAAAGCTCCATGAGATAAAACCTACAGAAATTAACTGAAGGATTTTTACAAGCTAAATGTGGAGATATCAGTGTTGGAGCACCAAATTATATGCCACCTTGGCCAACAGCTGGCTCCAAGAAGACTGGAGAAAGGAAGAAATTAAAACAAAAAAGGGAAAAAAAGTTGTATTTATGGAAGTAAATGAGAATGACAAAATAAAACATGACCTAGGGTGCTCCTCTACATCTAAGTCACCTTTCCTTCCAAAGAAAGAATAAGAAGGAATTAGCTGCATAGGCCAAACACTAACTTTTTAATTTCAGATTTGTGGCTTACAACATCCACTCATGCTTTACTGCTCTTCATTCTCTTTGGCTATAAGTCAACTGAGTTGAAAGTAGAGACTGAAGAGAAAAACTAACAACCCATGAATAGTCCTGTTGCATAGGATTTGAATTATTCTTAATAGACAGGAAAGAAACAGGTGTTTCTATAACATCCAAAAATGTATCAAGTACACCATACAGTGTGTGTCGTCTTAATACTTTGTGCTGAGGAAGAGAAAGATATGGACAGTTGAGAGAGTAAAAGACAAATTAGGAGAGAGACAGAGTAAAATGTGTGAGATTTATTTTGAAATGTTTCAGTAAGAGTGATTTATCAAAATTGTAAAATTGTTCACAGTACAAACTACTTTGTTTTACACAAATAATAGGCATACATTACTGGAATCATTTTAGCAAAAATTTAATGTTTGGAGGCAATCCTTACATCGGCTCTACTTCCTTGACTCTAGAGATGTAAAATTTTTAATAGTATACTTGATTAAAAATTACTAAGAATATTATATCAAACAAAAATTTAACATCTTGAAGATGTGCCATGCTGTTAGAAACTGGCTACCAGTACAGAATTGTTAAAAAGATCTTTTAGGCCTATAGAAAATAAATGCAATTATTCTTCCTCTTGTCTAGAAGTTGATCCTAAATCCATTCACATCTC
This sequence comes from Myocastor coypus, assembly GCA_004027025.1. Taxonomy (NCBI): domain Eukaryota; kingdom Metazoa; phylum Chordata; class Mammalia; order Rodentia; family Myocastoridae; genus Myocastor; species Myocastor coypus. The sequence goes on from PVJA010012284.1 coordinate 28,966, forward strand.
AAACATTGTAACTCTTTCTGCATGTTAGGTCATCACGGTTCTTATCAACTTTTACAATGAACTAAGATGAAGTAGGAGGGTGAGTCCCTCATGACATTTCCAGGGCTCAACGTTAAACGGGGTTTCCATGAGCCCTACTTTATTACACTGGTAAGTTCAGTGCAATGAACAGTGTTGTCTCATCCATCTTACGTGCAAGCCTAGAAGCCTTTTTGCTCCAGAAGGACAATGTTGCACTCTCTGTACTTTCATAGGCCATGGCAGGGCCCCTTATTAACAGACAAGTTTGCATGTGGGTAGTCACAAGATAAACTGGTGCTCACTTAACCTCTCTGATCAACTAAAATGCAGGTAATGGCTTAAGTTTCCGAAGTCCTTTTCATGTATCAAACTTCATGCCTCTATGACTCCATAAAGATATGGTCATGACTCTTCCAGACAGCTGACACTGACAAAACTTCTACAAGTGCTGTACACAATTTCAAGGTAAATCCTGAGAGGATTTCACACTCCTTTTCAGATACAAAAGTTACATGTTTTGTTATATAGGTCTTACTATCATTTGGCCTTAACCATCCAGTAGGAAAGTTTAGCCACAAGATATAAAAAGCAAAGCCAGATTAATATGCTGAGCTGTAAAACAGTCAAGTCAACAGCTTCTGACATTGCCAGTTCTGCTGATAACCACCTGGACTATATATGCAACTACTTTCTCTTAGTTCAATGAAAGGAAATTGTTTATACTAATAGCATTTAGAAAAGTTATCATGTCTGCATCTTGTACTCTGAATAACTACTACGAAGACAATATACACTGTATTAATTATTGAGGCTGTCCTAATATGTTTTGAAACTATCTCATTGTTATTTCTTTCTTATTAAAATCAACAAAATATAAAAAATAAGTAATTTTACCAGAAGTCAGACATAGGAGAGAATATGGTCACTGGTTAAATAGCAGTTCTAGCACTTCATTCTAACAATAGCTACATATAGTCATCAGTAAACACAGCTAAACTACCTGCACAGGCAGAGATGGACTTCTAGTGGGGGATATAGATAAGTAACATAAGTATATAGCAAATAATTTATGCATTTAAATACCAACATCACAGTAAAACACACAAATTATTTTCATTGGAACTCCTATGAGAGAGTCATACTTATATAGGTAGTGGTTGATCTGGGATCACTGGAAAGGTATCACTTCACTTCAGGAGGGTCTTTGAAAGAGGCTGGTACTTGAGTAAAGCGTTCTAAGTAAATGTTTTGGTGGGAGGGGACGGGGTTCAAACTCACAACCTTGCACTTGCCAGGCAGGCACTTGTGCCACGGAGCTATCTTGCAACCCCTGTTCTAAGCAAATCTAAGGGAAGTACAAATGCTGGGGTTGTGTGCAGGCAGCAAAATAGGGAAATGCATAACTAGGGAGAACAATGCAAGCAAAAAGCAAAACAAAACAAGCACAGAAGAATAATATGACATTTAGGGCTTCAGCTTTTAAAATGAGAGAAAATGGAGAACCAATGGATAATTTTGTTCTGATGTTTAAAGAGATAGCTTTTGAGTTAGGTGTCAGGGCACAAGCCTGTAATCCCAGCTGCCCTTGAGGCTGAGGCAAGAAGAATCCAGGTTCAAACAAAGCCTCAAAACTTATTTACTTACTAAGAACCTATCAAAATACAAATTTAAAAAAAAAGACTAGAGAGAGATAGAGAGCTCAGTGTGAACTCTGAGTTCAGTCCTCATTACTGGAAAAAAATGTAAAGAAATAATTTGGAAGCAAGATGGATAGTCAGGAGGCTGGGCTAATGACCCAGTAAGGAATTCATAATTTGGACCAAGATGTTGACAGCAGAGACACCGAGAAATAATTTGCTTTAGAATACATTTTTTAAAAATCTAGAAATATTAAGAATATAAAGAAAACATCAAGGTAGATTAGATTTTTCATCTGGAGTAGCTGACATTGGAGTTATTAAATAATATGAAGTAGATAGCAGGTAAACTATTTCTGTAGGAAATTAGAAATTCATGAAAATATGCTTAGGATGTTCACTGAACACTTGCATGGGTGGTAGAATTTAGCATTAAATTCAGAGAAGCATCTGAGCTTGAAAACATATTTGTAGGTTGGGAATTTTCAGTAGCCTGAAAATTCGTACCATAAAACCCAATGAGGGAGCAGCCACTGCAACGTGGGCAGCTGTGCAAGCCAAGAGAAGAAAGAGCCCAGACGACAAAGAAGCACTTTCCTTGCCCCACGGGCCCTCTTGAAATAAATGTTCACAGAAGAGGATTAAAATGTTCCAAGCGTTGCCACCACACAGTGACTGTCAGGGTTTCACAGGCAAATACTGGATGACAGCACAACTCAGCAAGTCACAGAAGAGCCACCTACAGCGGAATGCCAGCCAGCTCACTTGGGTAGATAAGTTCACAGATTTTTCAGTAATGGAGATTTACATGAAAATATACCAGAAACATGGTATCAATCATATTTACTCAATCTAATTCCCATATCTATTTGTGTGTGTGTGTGTGTGTGTGTATGTGTGTATGTGTGTGGTACCAAGAGATCAAACTCAGGACCTTGTGATTGCTAGGCAAGCACGTATTCTACTGAGCTATCTCCACAGCCCTAAATTTTTATTTTAGAAAAAAAAAAAAAAATTCATAGTATCATCTGCAGCATATTGTCCCAAGTTTTCAATAGTTAAAAATAGAACACTAGTCGGGCGTGGTGGCGCACATCTGTAATCCCAGCACTTGGGAGGCTGAGGCAGGAGGATCGGTGTGAGTTCGAGACCAGCCTGGGCTACAAAAGTGAGCTCAAGGCCAGCTTGAACTGCATAGTGAGACCCTGTCTCAAAAAGACAAAAAAAAAAAAAAAAAGAACACTAAAACTTTAAATGGAAATCAGAGAAAAAGAAAGACCATATACTACTTACAAAAAATATACAATAAAATATAAGCAAAATAACACTTTCTGCAATGAAAATAATTGTTTTCTACTAAGTACAGACAATGATTCAGATACTATACTTGTGATGCTACTTCATATTCATTCATTCATTATAAAGCCCTTAGAAAGTATCACTTCATATTTTAAGATGAGGAAATAGTAACTCGAGATAGTATGACTTTTCACTTGCTGTCCAGATACCAAGTAATTAAGCTAGATTTGAGGAGCTTTCTTGGGCTGTATTCCTTCCTTCTACCAATGACTTCAAAACCTCAATAAGTCACTTGAAACTCTGGGCTGAGGGCCATTGGGTGTAAGCAAATACACTCAGCAAGTTATTGTGAAGTGCATGAGTGGGAAGAAGATGCACATAGTCCTTCTGGACTTTTGAAGTAGGGAAGAAGAAAACAGTTAAATGAAGGCAGAACACGAAGGTCAGAGGTTGAACAAAGGTGGTCCAAAATGCTGATTTATCAATCTCTGGGATGTGCTGAACAGAAAAAAAGAAATATTGAAACAAACAGAAGAGAGGAAAAAAAAAAAGGCCTCTAAGATATAATAAAGACAATGCCCCCACACTGATATATTCAACTATTACAGCTGAAATTTATACTGGCCTATTATCCTCAGGTTTGAATCAGATGGCTAATGCAAAATTGATCCAGAGGCAATACAGAGTTCTTAGGGTGATGGTTGGATATTAGACTTGTAATATTAGAAAAGAAGGCTACTAGTCTTAGAAATTCTGTGGTGAGGCCTGACACTTGCTAGTGGCCAGTGCCATCTGCTTCGTGGCATTTGGTTATGAAACGGTGTCATCTGCTACATGAAAAATAATTGCAGTTCTGATATTTCAAAGTATCCTATTTCAGCTCATCAGGATGCCTGCATACCATGGTTTCACCAAAAAGAGAAGATCAATCCTGGCAAATAAGAAGGGGAACAAGAACTGGAGAGGGTGGGGAGAGTGAGGTGTGGGGAGTAGAAATAGAAAGAACTACAATGTATGATGCACACGCAATAGCCCCCCATGATGAATGCAATCATGTACTGCAGATACGTATTATCAAAATAAAATTTGGGAGAAAAAATGAGGGTTGGCACCAGTCGTCCACCAGCCATTGATGTTAACATTTTTCACACATTAAAGAATCTTAACTTTGCATCTTTACCTTGACCACCTAAATTTGTCAACTGTGTATTCCACATCACATAGAATTATGAAAACTGAAAATCGACAGAAATCACAATGAGATTTCCAAATAAATTACTATGAATTTGTTAAAAATTTGGAATAATTGAGTGTTATTCTCCCGATTGTATATGTTAATTACTAAAGTAATTATCTGTCACTAATAAACCCCATATCAATTACAGATCACTTTGCCTATCCTTGGACTATGTCTGACTTTTTCATTTGTCTTTTATCCGGGCTCTTATTAAAACTATTGTCAAGCAAGGAAATAAGTCTATTGTTCTATAACCAACTGTTTCTATGCTTTGATTCACCTTTGACCAGATATATAAGTCTAGATATACTTATCTCAGGATAAACAGAGGGTATCTTAGTAATAGGAGAGCTGAGACATAAAAGTCCAAGAGCTAGTTTTCCCAGATTTCACAATCACATGGCCCACATTTAATGCCTTTGAGCTATTTTTTCCCTTAAATATAAAGCTACGGTTTAAAATCCTTCACAGTGAGCCTCAGGTATACTTTTCTCTTTATGCCTAGTATAAAAGTTATTCCCAAACCATATCAGATGCAATAAAGATTTAGCCCATTCAATTCCATACTGTTGTCTGGAGGAAACTAGATCTAAAGAGCTGTAACTTAGCAAGTTCCCAGCAATTAATACAAATAAGCAATAAGGCCAATTGTAAACAATCCTACATTGCCCCACAAATGATTTTTATATTCTAAACAAATTCTAAAGAATACTTTCTGTTTTTTAGACATTTTTTGCCAGAATTAAATTTTAAATACACTTTAGGACACAAAGCCAATATTGTGTTGAATTTCCCATTCTGTCATCTGTACAGAAATCATTTGAAGATACTGATACGATAGCATCGGTTATATAAAATATTGGCATTAAATCACAAGAGTGTTGAGAGCTATTAAAGTGGAAGTAGACATTTTCCAAGTTGTAGTTCAATGATGTCAGTGTCATTTAAAAAGAAAAATCGCTTATCTAAGTAGATTTACTTTTCTGAATCCTTGAGGAAGAAAGAAATGAAAGATCCATCCATTCTTATTAATCCAGAATATAAAAATACCTGGTGCACCCTGCAGAACATGATCTAAGTTAGTAAAAAGTGAATGTTAGGACTGAGTGACAATCTATGTTGTGTAAGGTGATGGCATGTCACACAGTGTTTGTTATAAAAGTAAAAGACATTAACATCAAAAACTTGACATAGGCCAGTTAGCCCTATTTATGTTTTTTATGAATTTTTAAATCAGCATCTTATTGGATAAAACTAACAACCTTCCTCAAGTTCAGATACACTAAAGACAAAAAAATATTTTAAAAGTACATGGAATTCTTCAGTAATTTACCAGCAAACTGTGGCCCGCAATCATATTATACATGTGGCACATACCCTACCAAGGACCTTTTGATTACACTCTAATATCCTGGAGAATGCCTTCTATCCTGCATCAGTGTACTTCCTCAGCTAAAACCAGCTTAATTCCTTGAGCAATCACTTCATAATCCTTGGTGTAATTCTCAGTTTACTGTACAGTGGGCATCAATACAAATGTATTGTCTAAATTGATCATCTCTATTTTACGCATCTTCAAAGTACATAATACATCAAAATCGTTGTTTCTTAAAAGAGAATTGAGACCACAAGCCCTTAAGCTTTATATATTTCCGGTGTGTGACTTCTAAGTATTTGGATATGGCTAAATGAAAATTCAAACTCAAGTTTTATGTACTGATTTCTCTCTACATATGTAAACTGTCATTTTAATATGTACTTATTTTTGCAAGGTATGGAAGTAACTGAGGTTAAACCCAGACAGAAGAGAACTGGGTCAACCACATATTGCCTGTGTAATGATTTTATATTCTAATACCAATTTTTTTTTCTAATGTCAAATTTTGGCTTGTGACAATTGAGTCTGAGCTGAAACTGGACAATAGGTTTATCCAGGGAGCTGAGTTCTGGGGAAACTCTATAATTGATGTGACTATCTTAGACATCAGCACTCTGGAATTCAAAATGGATAGGATCTATGAAGACATTAAGAAATTTTAGGGAAGGTGTATTTTCCCAGTCACTGAACAGGAAACCAGAACTAGGACAAGAATGCAACTGTTATTGTTCACCTAGGGAGGGCAGAAGGCATGACACTCTTATATGTCATAATGAATTGAGAAGGTTTCATTTAGACTAGAACTAAATCCTTTCCATCTCCATAACATGCATAATGGGTCAATATGGCTTAGATACTTAGGACACATAACATTTTTTTGAAACTCAATGTAATTAAACATCATATGTACCAGATTATCATTTTTAGAAATGAATTATTAAAACGAATGTGAAATCTCCAGTTTTGGAAACCTATATTAATTTCCATCTTCCTCAAGTGGACTGGGAGCAACCCTAGGGAATACGGTACTTTGGGACTAGATTAGCAGGCAGCCAATAATACATTCATGCAAAAAAATTTCCTGCCTGCTCCTCTAATCACTGAAAGGTACATTGTAATCATAAATAGACACTTGCTTCTTCTGGCCAGTCAACACTTATGAGGCATTATCAGAAAAACTTAGCTGTCGGTTTTATAATTTTATAACATAGAAACCATACATTAGAGATGGTAACAGGAAAATAAGATAGAATTTTTTAAAAGTACTCTGCACAACAGCTAGTCATTATTCAATAAATTTAAGAGGAACTGGTTTCTTTTGAAACTGGGAGAAGATACAATGGTAGAGCTGACTACAACAGTAGTATTTGCTGCAGCTAACTTTTCTTTCTGCAAAGCTTTTCATATTTCTTCAGTGTCAAGAACTGCAACTGAGACTTAGAATGCAAAAGAACAAAGATAGGACAACAAATGAGACAAAATTACTCCTCGGTTTCACGCTAAAATGTGCTGTCCAATATGGTCATTTGGAAAACTGTAAGATTATGCATTTCCTTTCAGAACCAAGGCATATTCTTGCATTGTCTGTGCCACTGTCTAGTTGCACACTAATTTGAAACCTTAGATTCTAAATACCCTATAACCTGGTTTAACCAGTGTGACTCTTACAGTGATGCTATGCCGGCGCCTGAAGGTCACATGTAAGAGTGAGATTGGACACTGCAAAATAAGCTTCAACACTAACAAAAATCCCTGTTATTTTTCTCTTTTCTTCTAATAATCTGTTATTTTTTTAACCACTTTTTCTCTCTTCCTTTCTTCTCTGGTTGTCCTAGTACCTGTAAAGATAACACTATCTTTTCATTTTAATTTAATTAATTAATTTATTTAGTTATTGTATTTTGAGAAAGGGCCTACAGGATGTTCAGGGTCTCACTACTAGATCAGACTTGTAATCTGTCTGTTTCCAGCCTCCCCAAAGCTGGGATTACAGGTGTATACCACTATGCCCAGTCTCAGTTGCCATCTCAGAGTACCCAGAGGTCAGGGTTTAGCACGGTAGGCCCAGGGAATGAACACCTAGTCCCTGCTACCACTTGCAGGTACTTTAATTCTCTGAGCTATTTGGCCAGGCCAGACATTTCTATTCTTGGTGAAAGCTTTGTATTTTGTATACTTTGCCAACTTTTACATTGTAAAGCAAAACTACAAGCTGGCAGTTACATTTAACATTCTAAGTACTCTGGAAATTGCCCTTCATTATAAAAATCAAGTAAATCTCTGTGTTTTAATCCATTTCCCAAGGTGAAAGTATCAGCTACATTGGAATAGCTATATTTTCAAAATCAAATATCATATTTACTTTCATGATATATGCAACATTGCAGTAAAATAACATTTCAGTTACTACAGCTTAAATATTACTTTCAACATCCTTCACAATAGACATATGAATTCTCACAGGTATTATTACCAAAGGGAAAGTTAAAGGACTGACTATAACAGACACTTTACCAAATACCACAAAAGCTATGGGATTATTTTACCTAGTATAATTCTATGTATTATAATGTATAAAAATAATATTATTCTGAAAGCAAAAGTGTTTAACTTGCAAATAGAACCAATGTCTATCTCATCTTCACATTCACAACTTTAAAGAACTTCTGAAGATAAAACCAGTTTACCTAAAAGTGACTTCAGTCTTCATTGTTCATTTTAGAACTTTAACATACTTATAAAAAATATCACTCCATTGTGTCATGTCTGTTTCTCTTGTACCTTTAGCCAATATTTGGTAACTGAAAGTACATAGTGAAAAAATAATTTCAATTCAATATTCAGCTAAACTTCAAGTATTTCTATTCCTGATTAGAATAAAATAATTGTGTCCCACTTTGAAGCCACAGACTTTTCTCAAATCGGCAGCAAGAAAAGCATACTTTTTCTGAAATTTTTATTACTTTTATAAGAAATAACAATGCAACAGTTTCAAAATATTCTAGTAGTACATTCCCAATAATTGATACAATTCATATTGTTGTCCTCATAATAGTTATTTAGAGCACAGGATGCAGCCATGACAATTTTTCTTACCATTATTGATACAATAATTTCTTCTCTGGGCTGAAGACATAGCTCAGAGGCATAAGTGTCTGCCTGGCAAGCACAAGGTACCAAGTTCAATACCTACTAACAGAAAAGAGAGAAAGAAAGAAAGAGAGAGAGAGAAAGAAAGAAAGAAAGAAAGAAAGAAAGAAAGAAAGAAAGAAAGAAAGGAAGGAAGGAAGGAAGGAAGGATGGATGGATGGATGGATGGATGGAAGGAAGGCAGGCAGGCAGGCAGGAAGGCAGGAAGGCAGGAAGGCAGGAAGGAAGGAAGGAACGAACGAACGAACGAAGGAAGGAAGGAAGGAACGAAGGAACAAATGAACAAACGAACGAACGAACGAATAATTTTAGCCAGGTATGGTGGCAAACACCTGTGATCCAAACACTTGGGAAGCTGAGGAAGGAGGCTCGGTGCAAGTTTGAGAACAGCTTAGACTACAAGAGTGAGCTCAGGGCCAGCCTGAACTGCATAGCAAGACACAATCTAAAAAGACAAAAAAAAAAAAAAAAAAATCTCATTGAACTAGAAAGTAGGTGCATAGCCCAATATTTTCATAATCACAGTGATTATTGGCAGAACTGGCAATGTCAGAGGCTGTTGATTTAAGACTTTTACAGCACAACATACTAATGTAGCTTTGCTTTTTATACCTCATGGTTAAACTTTTCTACTGTGTGGTTAAGGGCAAGTTAAAGCAAGACCTGTATAACAAAACATGGAACTCTTGTATCTGACAAGGTCAGTCAAATCCCCTCAAGATTTACCTTGAAACCATGCACAGTGCTTTGTAAAACTATTGTCAGTGTCAACCATCTGGATGAGTCACAGCCATTTCTTGATTTATTTGCTCTCTGTGAAAGCCTGAGAGAATGTTTTCTCTCTAGGCAACTCTCCTTAGGCACGCTATGGATTGTCAATTCCTTTCCTTTGTGGTCCCAAAATGTGTAACTGCTTTTATCATATCCTATAGGATTTATTAGAATATCAATGATTGGTAGAAAATACTGATTTCAAGTTAAGTCTAAGACATTTAATATTCAGAAAGACAATAATGTTAAGCTCAAGTGCCTATGTTATAGGTTAATAGTATGACTAGGCTTTTCCTCTGGAGGGTTAATAACATAAGTTTACACACAAAAAATTGGAGAAAAAAGGGCTACAAGGATAGCCAATACTTTGGCCCTAGCCCTTCAAGGCCAGTGAGCACTCAGGACATAAGAGAACCTGTGCTGTAATATTCTATAACTCAGTGGTGTCACAAAGCATATTTTTAACATTCCTGGGAGTGGGCTGAGGGGGACACCAGTCATTTGATCCAGCACCTAACACTTATTAGGTAAATCAAATCTACTGAGCTAAATGCACAAAACTTCATTCAGTCATCCATCCATTAATTAATTCCTTTGATTTCTGGATACAGGGTCACTCATACAAAAGGTTGGCCTCAAACTTGTGATCTTTGTACTTGAATCTTATGAGAAGTTGAAATTAGAGGTATAAACAATCATGCCTAGCTTGATTAAATATATTAAAGACATTTTATTTTTTAAAAAAATATGTAATTGTTGCTTTATGTCTTGAAAAACCTAAAGTATATATGATCTAGTATTTTGTGTAAAATGTTCAATAACCTTCGTTATTATATGAGCACTCGAATAAGTGAAATAATGAACCTCATCTAATACAAACTAAAGCAGGTCTAAACAATATTTTGGTAATAAAAGCGAAATTTTTCAAGATATGAAGTGCCAATGAGATAGCTCAGTGGACTAAGCATCTGCTTTAGCAAGCGCAGGGACCAGTGTTTGATCCCCAGTGCCCATGCTGTGTCAGCCCTACCCCCAAGCATGCTGAGCTGGCCATGGAGTCCAGGTGTGGTGGTGCATGCCAGTAATTCCAGCACTTGGAAGGTTGAAAATAGGAGGATTGCTGTGAGTACAAGCTGTGTAGTGAGAGCCTGTACCAAATACATAAAATGGAAAAATAAAGCACCGTAAAATAAAATAGTAAAGTGTAAACTACAAAGTTAGGAGGTTATTTGCTATGCAGACTCCTGTTAAATGTTTTCATGATTTGAATGTACCCATTTAGCTCCTAATACTACACTAGTTCATCTTTAACCTAAAACATTGCAATTATGGCTTACTAAACAATGTGTTAATGTCTGCAGAAAACTCCATTTGTGGTGAAGAAAATGAATTTCACCAATGTATTAATGAGTCAGGGCTCAATAATATTTTCTCAACAAATTTGGGGGACTACATTCAAATTCAAAACACTAACGTTTTCCATTATGGCAGTCAGCCCCTTAGGAATGTTTATAAATAAAAAAGCACTCCTTATTGATACAGCTTAGTGCTGTCCATCACATGCCTTCTCTGCTGGAGATTTTATAATGTCAGTCCCCCAAATCCTTCAATTTTCTTCAACAAGGATAACAATTTCTGTGTTTATAGAACTGAAAAAATCTTCTACTTGGGACAAAGCTTACAAAAAGACACATACAATATACAGTCTTATTCTAGAAGAAATGTCAGTTATGTCAGTCTTAATCTCATATTGATTAATCACGAAATGTTCTAACACATGATACAAAATCCTTCTCTTAGCCCCTAGCTCAACTATATGGAAGAACATACGCTAGTTAGGTTATAGAGGTCATTGTGGTTTACAAGAAGTCTTTTAGACTCAGGGAAAAGATGTCTGTGAACATAGAAGGCTTCCCATGATGGCATAAACTCCTGCTCAAAGAGCTGAAACTTTGGTAATTGAATCATATAAAACATGTTTTCTCTCACATAAAAATACTTCACTGCTTTATCCAGTCACTTTTTTCTTTTTCTTTTCTTTTTTTCTTTTTTTTTTTTGTCTTTTTGAGACAGGGTCTCGCTATGCAGCTCAGGCTAGCCTTGAGCTCACTTTTGTACCCCAGGCTGGTCTTGAACTTGCACTGATCCTCCTGGCTCAGCCTCCGGAGTGCTGGGATTACAGGCGTGAGCCACCACGCCTGGCTCAGTCACTTTTTTCTTGTTTCCCTCTGGTTATAAATGAAAACTTCCCAATACAAAATAATAATTATTAGAATCAAAGAGCACAGGAATTTATTTGGATCACACAAAATTTGAAGGCTATAAATTACTATTTCATAGTTTTGATGCTTTCTAGATTATGAAGAAAACAATAACAATTTTTAAAAATATATTTAAAAATCGTTAAAATAGAAAATATATATTTTTTGTCTTTTTGAGACAGGGTTTCAGTATGCAATTCAGACTGGCCTTGAGCTCACTTTTGTAGTCCAGGCTGGTCTTGAACTTGCACTGATCCTCCTGCCTCAGGCTCCCAAGTGCTGGGATTACAGGCATGCGCCACCACACCTGGCTGATCTAAAATTTTAAAAACAGTTACTAAGTCAAAATAAACAGGGCTTCCCAATAATATAAGGTTGTCTTATGAATTTGCTGATTTTTCTTATAAATTGATAGTTTAAAATTTTATATTATGGGATATACAGTGATGTTATGAATAAAATTTTAAATAATTACTAATTATATCCAGTGCATTCATATATCACTTCTATCACTAATCTTATATAAGATTTGAAAATTTCTTAGTAATTTTGAAAATATTGGAAAATATTATTACATTTCTATAAAGTAGATATTTAAAAGAATCTTGCAACTTCATGCTGCTATTTCATATCCACTGACTATTGTCTTGGCATTGTCCCCACCTGCAAACCCTATGAGTTTTATGATGTTAGATTTCACATGTAAGAATGTTTGTCAAACATTATTGAATTTCTATATAATGTAGTGAAATTCTGTATTAGTTCTAATGCGTTTTCTTCTTTAAAATCATTTTGTATTCTCTTAAACATAAAAAGAATGTTTGTCATTTTATGCCTAGATTATTCCAGTCCAATTCACGTTTTCACAAATGAAAACATTTTTATTCTTTTTTTTTTTCTTTCTTTTTGTGTTTTGTACTAGGGATTGAACTCAGGACTTTGAGCTTCCTGTGCAGGAGCGTATGCTGCTGTGCTGTTTCCTCAGCCCCCAAAGTTCTTAAGAGGTAAGGAATTTTATACTGCATTATGATATTTTGTATTATATCTAATGACTTAACTTGGAAAAAAAAAAAGAGGAAATTTATACACATACATACAAATATATTTTTTCCATGTATTTGCTAAGGAACACTTAGGTTAATTTCATAAAGTGCCAATTGTGAATAGGACTAAAGTGAACACAGTGGTCCACACATGTCTTTGATAAATAAACTTCAAACTTTGGGAGCAAATACTCATAAGTGTAATTTCTGGGTGCAGTAATGGGACTTCAGTGTTTCCAGAAACTCGTAGTTTTTCATAATGTCTCTACAAACTTTTACCAGTGCTGTGCTAGAACTCCCCGTTATCCACATTTCCACCAATACTTCATAGATTTTTTATTATTTTTTATAATATCCATGCTAACAGGTAAGATGATGTCTTATTGTGTTCATTTTAACGTATTCAATGATTAGCAACACTGTAACATTTTATCATAGAAGATATGTACATCTGTTGGTCATTTTTGTATCTTCTTTAAAGAGAAATTAGCACTGGACATTTGAAAAGTTTTTAGACTAAATTATTTTTTTCATCTTTATATGAAATGGACTCCTGATTACATGCATAAATTATAAATATTTTCTGCCATTTCGAAGGCTGGGTTTTCACATTCGTGTTACCTTTGTTGTGAAGAAAGGGGCTTTTTATACTAAGGAAATCCAGTATGGATATCCAGTATGGATATCCAGTGTATTTTTGCTTTTATTGCTGGGGCTGCTAAGATAAAACTGAAAAAATTATATATATATATATATATCACTGTCCAGACTCTGTGTTTTTTTCTATGTGATTTTCTAGTAGCTTTTCAAATCTGTTATGTTTAAATCACTTTGCATTCATGTTTGGATATGATATAAATGTCCAAATTATTCTTCTGTATTTGTGTAACACCATTTTTTAAATAAATCATTATGTTTTTCCTTTTCATGTTGAGTACTATTGGCATTGACCACGTACACGTACATGTATTCTAGGAGTCTGAGTTGTACTGCATGGGTCAGTGTATTTATTTAATTTTTGCTACTGTCATGCTGTTTTAATTACTATTTGTAATACAGTTTGAAGCCAGGACAGGCCTTCATCTTTGTGCTGTCCTGGTTACTTTCCTCTCCTTGCTGAGAAAAAATACTTGACACCAAAAATAATGTAAGGGATAGTTTGTTTAACTCACAGTTTGTGGAAGTTTTCTGTCTGTACTGGGCTGGCTTCAGGCAGAATAGCACGTGGTATAGGGTAGCAATTTATGATGGCAGATAACAGCAAAATAGCAAAAGCAAAACGGCAACAGCAGGGGCAGAGAGCAATCCTCTCTCCTTTCCTTAAACTTCATGGAGGGAATCTCGGATGCAGTGGGTGTAGCACTCACATGCATAATCCCAGAAGCACTCATGCTCACAATCCCAGAACTGGATCTTAAAAGTAATCACGAACTCTAGAATCCTGCCCCATGGCTGCATGATGTTTTTGGGGGACACCTAGATAGAAACCACAGTACTGGTCAATGTATTTCTGCATTTAACTTTTGTTACTACCATCCTATTTTAATAACTATAGTTTTGCAGTACTATATGAAAAAAAGAAAGGCCTTCATCCTTCTGGTTTTGTTCATCATTGTCTTGGCTAATGGAGGCATTTCGCCAATTTGCATGCTAGTTCTGTATTTTTCTGAAAACATAACTTTACAATTTTGACAGAAATCTCATTGACTCTTCAGAAAATTTTGGATACTACGAACATTTAAATGGTATTTATTCTTCCATCATGTTAATATGGGACATTTTTCCATTTATTTGTGATTTCTTCAGTGTCTTTCATCAATGTTTTATAGTTTCAGCTTGTAGATTTTCCTTTGGTTAGATTAACTTATATACATGCTACTAATATAATTAGTCTTATAAATTCTCACCTAGGTGAGAACTAGAATGAACTAAAATTATCTGACCATCTAGGGTATTTATGTGTTTAGCATAATATTTCACTCACTACATTTCTTTATTAATTCTGGAAGTTTGTATGCTGAAGATTTTAGGGTTTTAAATATATGTACTTATATCAAGAGGAAAAAGAAATGTTTTCTTTTCCTATTTGAATGCACTTTCTGCTATCTTTTGCTTAACTGCCCTGGAAAAAGATTTCAATATTGTTTATTTTTCCATTTTTTTTTTCAACACCATGTTAAGTAACTGGCGGAACGTTTGTAGTTATTCAGAACTTGGATGAAAATATTCTCTCTTCATTACGTATCTTGCACAGTGTGATCAGTGGGATTCTCTTACTATGTGAGGTACATTCCTATAGAATATAATGCAATGCAGACATTATTACAAATTCACATGCTTTTCATGAACTTAATTATATGATCATATAATTTTGTCCCTCATTCTTTAATGTGATTTCTATATTGTTGACTTCAATATGTTAAGCCATCCTTGCTTCCCTGGAGTGAGTTCAATTTGATCATGGTAGTTTATAAGTGAAAGACATACGTGAATTTATTTTATAGCATCTATTCAAGAGTTCTGCATATCTGTGTTCATTAAGAAACTTTATGTATAATTGTCTTGTTTTGTTTTTATAATTTTTTCTGGCTTTGGTATAAATGCAACACTGGTCGTGTTATGTGTGCAAATACTTCTTCCTCTCTGATTTATTTTTAAAGAGGCTGAAGAGGACTCTTTTTAGTTCATCACTAAATGTTTGACTATTTAGCACCAAAGTCTTAGGTTCTGGACTTTTATTTTAATGTCAAATTTTCTATTATTGATTCATTCTCCTACGTCTTTATTGGGCTGTTCATCTACTACAGTTTCAATAAGTTGTATGTATCCAAAAATCTATTCATTTCATGTCGTTTAGCTAAATTATTGACTTACTATCTTTAATAATCATTTTTATTTGTTGTATAACTTAAAACTTACCCTTTCCTTTTCGAAATTTATTCTTTTGTATTAACTTTCTTTTTAATTAACGTAAGAAGTTGATGTTTTTATCTTTCTTAACTAATGAAACATGTGTTTGTCCAGTTTTGAGTACTGTTTTGGTATTCTTCATTTTATTTGTTTCTGCTATAATTTTTAACCTTTCATTGTTTCTGTCAATTTAGGGATTATTAAGCCGGGCGTGGTGGCTCACGCCTGTAATCCCAGCACTCGGGAGGCTGAGGCAGGAGGATTGGTGCGAGTTCGAGACCAGCCTGGGCTACAAAAGTGAGTGCAGGACCAGCCTCAACTGCATAGCGAGACCCTGTCTCAAAAAGACAAAAAAAAAAAAAAAATTAGGGATTATTTTATTATTCTAATTTATAATTTTATTAGTACATGTTGTGGCACATAATGATTAATTTATTTCAGTGAACTTGCACGTGCACACATATCACATCATGTTAATTTTTCCCCTTCTCTCATCACATCTTTATTTTTTTGTCAGCATCAGATTCATTTATTTTTCTTATGTCTTTATAAATGTAACCATCGTAGTTGTTTTCTCATTGCTTTTCTTATTCCATTTAATGAGGAAAAAATATATAACAACAATGAAGCAGTTTCAAAACAAGTCAGTACAATGGTCACAATAATTAATACAATGCATATTGTTGTCTTCATAGTAGTTACTCAGAGGACAAGATACAGACCTGATTTTCTTGTCTAAGCAATATTAGTAGAAACTTTTATTTTTGATCACCTAAGAGAAAGTAGCTATATATCCATCCTCTCTTGTGTGCATATATATATTTCTAATACTAGAAGAAAATATCATACCAAGTCTTATAAGTAGATTGTACAGTATGAATCATAAAATAAAAATTATAAATAATATTCGGGAACTAATTAAATAGATGAAAAATGTAAGTTGTTTCATTGAGATCTTCCCTTCTTGATTTAAGTGGTTAGTTTTACAAACGTCCCCCTTAGAAATTCTCTTGCTACCTCTCAGAAGATTCCATATATTTTATTTCCATTTTGTTTTGTTTCAATTTCTTTTCTAATTTCCCTTTCAACATCTCTGTGACCCATGGCTATAGGGAGGATGTTCAATAATATTTATGGATTATGCTTTTCTGAAATTCTTCCTAGAATTGATTTCAAGGTATCAGCACAAATATTTGATATTATTTCAATCTTAAATTTGCTTAGCCTTATTGTGTTTCCTAATTCAAGTTCTAAGCTGTAGAATGTTTATTTGAAGTTGGGAAGCATGTATGCTCTGCTGGTATCAGACAGAATGTGGTGTGTATGCCTCTTAGATAAAATTTATCAGAAGTCTTTTTAGTTGTCTCTGAAATGATCCACCCATTGTTAAAAAGGCAGTAAAGAAGTCATCTATTGCTATTGTATTATAGTTTACCTGGATTTTCAGATTATTTTTATTTTATATATTTAGTTGTCTGATTGTTAAAGTGTTTCTATATTTGCAACTGTTATGTGGTCACTTCACGAGATGAAACCTTTACCATGATGTGTCATTTCCAAGTTTTCACTTAAATGTAGTTTGTCTAAAGTCAGTAGCAGCAGTAACCCTGATCTCTTCCATGATTCATTAGCATGAAGTGCTCCTGGGATATCTTTTTCTACCCCACTGACTTTTAGTCTAGGTATGTCCTTGCAAGAGAGAGTACTCTCTTAAAAAATCACATTTTTCTATCTATTCAGCAACTACTGATTTTAAAGAATTTAATTTAGTTACATTAAAGATAACCATTAATATATAAGGATTTACGACTGTCATTTTCCTAATTGTTTTGAGGACAGCTTTGTTTCATTATACTGTTTGTATTTATAATTTTATTTTTTAGACAGTGTAAATAATTTGTTCATGTTATGTTCTTTGAAAAATTTTTATGCTTTTAAAGAGTGCAAAAGGGTGTTAATACAAAAATGTTCCTGGACCTGCTGTACTGGCCCCGCCCTCAGGACACACTGAGATGGCAATTGAGACTTGGCATGGTAGTGCGTGCCTGTAATCTCAGCTTTTGAGAGGCTGTCAACAGTAGGATCTCAATGAGCGCAGTGCAGTAGTGAAGCCCTGAACATCCTGGAAGCCCTCCCTTCCCCCAAAAAAATTGCAAAGGAAGCAGAATTTCACTAAACAAAATAATATGAATTTTACAGTATTTGTTGTATTGTATAGTTTTGTCTTCAAGTTAGTTTTTCATATTACCAGAATATGTTGTTTTTTAAAGAGCAATTCTGTTTTGAGTTTACTGAGAAAATTATATATAATATCGACATCTTAAAGCAACCTATTTTAATGTGATAATGATTTAATTTCAACTGCATATAGTTCTAAACTTTTACCCCCATGTATACATTTTTATCCTGATGTCAGAGTTTATAATTTTCTAACTTCAATCTATGTACCATTTATTCTCGCTACAATGGTGATTCAACACTTTGTGTTTTAACCTTAATACTAGAAATAGAAGTATCTTTTACACTATTGTCATAGACCTAGAATACTCTCAATAGGGACCTTTTCTTTCAGGTTAGCTCTAGAAAATCCTGAAGAGTAGATCGACCATTAAATTTGTAACATTTATCGTAATAAATGGGCCAGTGCTTGCTGTAAGCTTTCTAATTATCTGAGGCCCGGCTTCTGTTCTGATAAAAAAAAAAAAAAAAGTTATTTCCTTAACTTCTGTCAGGAAAAGATTGTCATTCTGCTTTCTGAAAGTGAGTGTTGCCACATAGAATATTCTCGCTTGGACTGTGCTTCCTTCTGCACTTTGCGTATGTGATCTCCATCCCTCCTGGCTGCAAAATGTCGCCCATGACATTTGCACCACATTATGTTGATGCTACTCTGTGTGTGATGTGTTTATGTCTTCCTCCTCTCAAAATTTTGCCTTTGGTTATCATAATTCACTTATGTGTCTTGGGTAACTCTATTTTGGGTTGGATTTGAAGATCTCTACATGTCCTTTACCTAGAATTTGACACAGCACTGGGAGAATGGAGTTTTCAACCACTGTTTAAGTGTGGTTTGTGGTCTGTTTTTGTTCACTTCTCCTTCTGCACCTTCTATTACACATAGGTTTGGTCACCTGACAGTGTGCCATAACTCCTACCAGCTAGCTTAATTCTTTTTCCATTCTTCTTTTCATTATTCCTCTCATTGAGTAATTTTAAGTTTTGTATGTTCTAAGTCAATAATTCGTCTACTGCTTGATTCTGTACTGAAAGTTTCCACTAAAATGTGAACTTCAGTCACTAGTTCTTCATCTATAGAATCCCTATTCAGTTGTTTACCTTTGTCTCGATTTGCTTGCCAAACTTTTTGTTTTGTTCACATACTATTTTCCAAATTTCATTTAATTTTCTCTGAATTATTATTCACTGAAACTCTTCCAGTGGGTGGTTCTGAATCTTTTTCACTAATTTTATTATTTGTGATTGAGATGGTCAAATGTTTGTTGATTAGTTTAAGCATGTCGTGAATACATAACTAATATAATTAGTGTGTCCTTGCATTATGGTCGCTATCTGTTGGGTGCTTGTTTGTTTGTTTGTTTTTGGTACTGGGACTCTAACTCACAGCCTTGTGCTTTTCAGGCAGGTGCCATGTAAGAGCCATGTATCTGTGTCTGTCTTTGCATTTAAAACAGCCCCTTTTCTATCCCTTCTAGGTCTAAATTCTCTAAATGACCAGGGTACTGTATTCACTCTGGAATACTGGACAAGCCCTACTGCCTGCAAAAATGTTGCCTGAGTCCTGCAATAACTTATTAGTGTGATCACAGTACTACATGTTGGGCTTCAAAGTTAAGGATAGGAGCTCCTGGATGAAGGTAGCTACTGGATGAATTGTATTCATTAGCAATGTATAAGTGAGGACTGCTTTTTATACTAGAGGTCTAAGGCAGGCATTTGATCTCCTGATCAACAGGATCTGGTCTCTGTACTTCTTCAAAGTCTGCAGGGATGAAAGTTTTCCTGCTGGGTGCGATCACTGCACAAGCTTTTTTGCTGTGTGGAACTGCTACTCCACAGTCAGGTCAAGTGTGTCTAGCTGCATCTCTGCTTCCCCAATTTGGGTAAAGTAGGGCTCTTTTTACCTGGGTGATGTTTTATGTTTTAGCTCTGACATGAGCGAGCAAGGGGGAAAATTGGGATTAAAATTGTACTGCTTCTGAGGGCAACTGGCTCAGTTTTGCAGATGGGCTATAAGTGTCCTGGAATATCTCACCAGGCTTCTCAGAGAGCAGAAATCCAAGGAAGAACTGAAGTCCATGTGCTAGTTACTGTCACTTCTGCAACTCTGGTTACGAGTGGACTCTGGGTGCTCAATCTGCAGTGTTGCTTTCGCTGTTCCCTATAATATAATACTAAAATGAACTTCCTGAAAGGCATCTGGTGTTGGTGGGATAGCTTAGTTGTTTAAATCCCCTGCGTGGGCAAACTCAGTCAGGTGCAGGAGACTGCAGTTCAATGGCCAGCACCACATGCTACATGAGGTCTGCCCTTAAAGCAGACCTAGCCAGCACTGCCCCCCCCACAGAAGAAAAAAAAAGTGGAAAACATAATCTATAAATCTGTGATCACCAGGTCACTATAATTTGGAGACTTATGCATACTTTCATAAAAGATTACTCTGCTCTTATAGTCCTCCACATTAGGGAAGGACTGTAAAATATATAATAGTGACAATGTATGTACTGTAGATTACCACTGCAACTAACACATTTAAATACCTTGTTAATACTTTGTTTGAAAGTAAAAAATAAAATAAAAAATAATCACATTGGGTAAAGAAGGGTCATTGCCATGCCGTGTCAATCATTCAAATACTTCTTTGTATCAAACATAGACTGGGTCTTGTGGCAAAGACACCAAGAGGGAAATATATAGTTTCTACTCTCTTGGATATTATATGCTACCAGAAATTTCACAGTAAAATATAAGCCAGCTTGCTAAATATTATCTTTACATGCCCTGATGACACATTAGGATTTCTTACATCATATTTTAGTTTTCACACATCCTGCAATTTATTTGCTATGTATCATGGAACATTATTAACTTTATATATGTTAGTTCATTTTGTCTTTCTCAGTAGCACTATACAGTAGATATTATTACTATATACTATCACAGAATAAAATAAAGACCAAAGCCATATGTGGTTTTCTGAAAACTCTGAAGTGTCTACATGGCACAGCTGAGGCTGATGCCTGGTCTCATAACTCCAAAGCCCTTGCTTATGAGGCAGGGATGCCAAACTAGTAGAGTTGGCCTCAGCTATCATCACAAAAATACTGACGACACAGCAGGAAAGTGCTCAGAATCATTTGTAATAACATGGATGAAGACAGAATTGGTGAATATCAGCACAAATATTGATGACATGACACTTAGATCAGTCATTATTCTTGAATCACTCATACTATCACCATACAAACAAAATAGGGGGCCAAGGAAGAAAAAAACGGTAGGATATGTATTGTGTGTAAAATGTATAGGGTAAGAATAAAGCTAAATTTTGACATAATTTAATAGTTACTTGAGCATTGTTATTGTTTACAACAAAGTTTAATCTTTTTATATACAAAGAATTTCCTTTCTTAAGACAAAGAGTTAATCACAGAGTTAACAACAAATTTTACTGAAATGATAACAGTCAGACTACCCTGAAAATAGACATCTGTTCATCCGTTCTAAATGGAACCATATTTTTTTTGCATAAGCACAAAGCCAGGAAATAAAAACATCTTTTTTGAAATGAAACAATTCCTTCCAAAGGGAATTTCCATGGAAACTTTATATTTACAGTGCCTTTTAAATGATTAACTTCTTGGATTAACACAAGTACGATCCATGTATCAGTTTACTATCTAAAGAAAATCTGAACTTTGCAAGCAGAAGTGTGATGGGGGTGAATGCATGAAAGCTCTATGGCAAGAGACTAGCTACGCTTCTGTGCAGTTTTCCAAGTTATGCAAAGTCCGCTCAAAGTAAGGGAGGGTACCACACAAACCCCTTACTTTTCTAGTGTAAATTTTTCCTTTAGCACAATAGCTGGCTTTAAGTCTCAGTACCTTTCCCTGAGGGATTTAGGAAGCAATTTTTGTGTTTATCGAGTTGGCAGAAAAAAGGGAAGGGGGCCTGGCAGGATGGCTCAGTGGTCTAAAGCGCCTGCTTAGGAAAGCTTAGGTGGCTGCAGGGACCGCAGTTTGATCCCCAGCACCACATGCTGCATCAGCCCTGCCCTCAGGGCAGGCTGAGCCGGCCATAAAAATAAATAAGAAAACAAAAGTACTGAAACCAGAAAATAAAATAAAATAAATTCTTCAAAAAAGGAAAATATGTGTACATGTATGCAAAATTTCAAATGAGTATTTACATCTACATTATGCTCCCTGGAACTTTTCTTGCATCTGATAACCTGAGCATTACAGAGACTATAATACACCCACACCACTGTCAGACTTTTAAAAAATGTTTTCTTTTAATTCTTCTCATAGAAGTAGCCCAATTCAGTACAGTGGAACATGAAAATCAGATTTGGAAGTTTTGGAAGAGGTCAAAAGTGAATCATCAGATTACTCATGCATGGATGATGAAGATGATCCATTGTGGTAAAATTCATGCTTTCATAACAGAAGAGGGTGTGGGTGGATGATGACGATGCCGATGTCTTTGTCATTGGCCATAAAGGCCATGTTCCTGTGACAGTGAAATGGAGCAACAATTGAAGCATACAGACACATAAATGCAGACCTCCTTAATCCAGATGACGAAAATAGCAATGTCACCAGCTGACTAGCTGAAATATTGCCAAAATGGTCATAGGATGAAATGATCAAATGTTAGAACTTGGTCCAAAAACATAGTGAGGGCTTTGCCAAGCATAAAATAAATTGAACAAAATGGCAGCACTGGCATTCAAAGTTTGCACTTCTAAAAGATGAAATGCTATAAGATGCTGTGAAATACGCAAGCAAAATGTTCAAGTAAAAAGTTCTTCATGTACCAGGAGCAGTATTCAAAAATATATTTATTATGATACCTTACAAGCTGAACTGAAAGCATTCATTGGTCAGCTGTACTTAGCACAGATTTCTAATAATGACAAAAAGAATGTAAAAGACTCAATATGGAAGAACAATGGGTCAAAATGTGACATAAATACTTATACCATTGTAGATTACATAAGACTTGTTTGACAATTTAGACATTTGTCTTGGAACTCACCAGCATGAGTTCCTCATTCATACAGCAATAAACTGAATGATTCTGTGAACAGATTTGTTGCTCCCATCACCTAAGCTAATAGTTGTTTGACACTGAACAATTGGTTTCCAATAGATGTTAGATCTGTTAACAGAGCACAAGATGACCAGCATAATAACTGTACCAAAGAACAAAAGCAGTAATTCTAAATTGAATGCTGCAATTCCAAAACACAGAATTGTATAGTACAATACCTGACTTTCAGAACGATTTATATTGGCTTTGTATACAAAAAAAAGAAAAAGAAACAATCCAGACCGCTGGGAGCTGAGCCTGCGCACCCGCCGCGGGTAAGCCCCTGCGCCCCTCTGCCCCGCCTCTGCGTTCCCGCGACTAACTTCCTGTTCCAGCCCAGCCCAAACCGCACCACTGGGAGCTGAGCCCGCTGCGTCAGGATCCTTGGCCTGCCTTCCCTTTCCCCGCCCCGCACCCCCCCCCTTTTTTTTTT